>CABEEJ010001759.1:35378-116838 GCA_901482245.1 Timema douglasi | reverse complement strand
TATATATATATATATATATATTAATTGTTAATCTTTTCTAAAATAAATATTGATTTATTTAACTTGCCATCTTTAATTTACTATGACAGGTTAAGAGTCATCCTATAACTCAAAAGATCCTCGCCCCTTTCCCTTTGAGTGATAATACAGAATAACGGGTGATGGTTGGGAAGGCTTCATGGCGACAAATTGTTGTATAGGTCAAACTGAAGGCCTATCAATGTTTATGTGGTCCTAACGCTCTTCTGCAATTTAATCATTTGTTGTTTATTTCTTGCCCTCTTTAGTTTATTGTACATGTGCCCCTGCCCTTGTCCATTAGAGTAGAAGGGGGGCGGTACAACTGTAAACAAAGGTACTTATAATTGTTTTATGTTAAAACTTTTACCCAATTATATATACATGTTAACTAAATATTAAGATTGCATAGTCAATATTTATCTGTTTTTAACAATATTTTTAAACCAGCTATGTCACAAACTATAGCCATACTACACATGATGGAGATAAGAGTTATAAAACTTTTGAAATTAATATTTCCATCATTAGTTTATCATTATGAAGGCTATTTCTTCAATCATTGCAGCTCAAACAGATCTGTCAACCCTAGTGAATCAAACATTGGTCAAGAAAATACTGATCTTATGAGGCTTCAGGCGCAAGTAGCCATTCTTGAGCAGGTACTCCTAATATTGTTTATAATTTCTCTCATAAATTATGACTTTGCTTTACTAAAATTGTTATATTAAAAGCTTTGTAGAAAGAACAATATTTGACATCTATAAAATTATTTAAATAATAGTTCTTTTTTTTAGTAAAACCTCTTATCATCTTTTGAGGAACATTTTATTTTGTTTTATGTAACAACATTTACTAAAATTAATTTTATACATTTATATATCAATTAAAGTGATTTATTGCTATCTCTTTTAATAAATAATAAACCTGTGCAAAATTTTGAATCTTAATATTGGAAGATTCAAATTCAATTAAAAATTTTGAATCTAATAAATCTTAGACTCTGATTCATTGGGCTTAGCTCAAAATCAGAATCTATAATTCATAGTTACTTAACAGATTAATATAATCAGAGCGGAACGGAAACCAGTTGCATTGTAGAGTGAATAGAAAAATTAACTTGATTTCCAGGTTGTAAAGGAATTATGCAAGTGACAGTTTGTGTAACAATGGATGTCTTGTATTTTTATAAGGTGGCTAGGCCCACCTTGTAGTACATTTTAATCAACCCCTATACTATGATTAAAAAATTAATGTGATCTTAGTTTTTTATTTTTCACCTTTTGAGATTAATGCTATTTATAACATTTTTTTAACAAACCTAAAATGTGTCTAAAATGTTTATCAACATTTTTTGAAATATTTTACTATGCGATTGGATTCGGAAACTTATCATAGTAAAATATTCAACACAAATTTGATTTAAAACACTCTCATCATAAGCCTAAAATAAATTATTTGACTAAGATCTGAAACTATTTTTAAAATAAAATATGTTATTAAATTTTTTTAAACGTTGGATTAGATTATAACTCTATTCGAGAAAAATAATTTAGCATGGAATTCACTTTGGATATAACTCAAATGTTTTTAGGGATGAGATTGGATATAAACTCAACTAAAAAAAATGTTTAGGCTTGAGAATTGATTCAAGTTTAATTTTTGTTGGACAAGATTCGGATTAGATTTGAAATTAAAAATTTTGGATTCACACAAGCTTAATACATACTATTAATGACGCTACACGTATATTTGGTGTGCTTTGAAATATAAACTATGCTTTGTTAACTGGTTAAAGATTGTTTGTACAAAATACTTTAGGACACTTCACTTGCTCGAAAGTGTGGATGCTGAACACATACTGGCTAGTGGTTATGTTGCTTAAACTGCACAGTGTTAGATACGATAGTATTTTGTTTTAAAGACTATGTAAATAACTGACAAGGCTGCAGCTTGTAATTACTAAAACCATTTCCAACATGTAACAATACCTATAATATAACTCTAATAATATAAGAAAATTACATTGTTGACCTAAAAAAAATATTTGTTCTATTTAACATCTTTTATATCAGAATTCTACTATACTTACTTACACTTTGCCAGTAATCCTTCTTTATTCAACTCCATCAAGGATCTTCTAGCTAGCTTGTCTGTCACTACAATATTCATCCCCCTGCTACTTCTTCTTTCGTTAATCTACCAAATCACAACCATTTATCCCTGCTCATTTGATAAAGCTAAACAGACAGTGTACATTTTCTTTAGATCTCCCACTTAATCAAACAATGCTCTATCTGATTAGGACTGCTCTATATATTTGTATTGAGCTACCATTAAAACATGGGTATTTTTCTAATCTTTCTTTCTCCTTCACCTGCTGGTTGCCAGCACTAGACTAACTACAGTCCAATTTTCTTAGGAAGAACCTATTTTAAATCAAGTTATACTGTCATGTAGGGATGTGAAAAAGTATTGCTACTCTACTAATATCAATATTTACCTTTCGAAACTAGCATATTTTACTCAATAATTTTTTTTCCAATACTCCTACTAATATTAGTACTCACAATCCGGCATCAAATTGGTATCAAAAGAAACAACTTTTTTGCTATTGCCACTTATCCTGGGATTAAATGTTTACTAGGGTGGACTGTGGAGGAAGAACAAATGACACCATTTATCAATTCTCACTCATTTTCTGTATGACAAACATTTAATATCATTTAGCTCATCATAATTCCTAGCTGTTCTTTCATCTTTGTTTACTAATACAGCTTGATGCATGACCATGAAAGGGCAAGTGGCGATGAGTCTACTATCCCTTACTTTATCATTGAGCAGTCATCACAAACTAAACAAAATAAGTTTTTGAATAGCCGAACGAATCATTATAATTTTCAGTGTTTAAATAAATATGAAAATACAATTATGATGCAAAGTTATTATTATTGTTAGATTTAAAAAAAAGCATTTTCCCAGATTAAAATTTCGATACCTATACTTACTGTTTTGATACATTTCTTCTGATACTTTTAATGAGCACACTATTAATACCTTTATTTCGATACCACATCCCTACTGTCACGCATTCATACACTAAGTAATGTGATGTGTGTAACCCCCCNCCCCCCCTTTTTTATCACCACTCAGAAATAACAGTCGGTGATGGTGGTAACAAGAGAGTTATTTTATTCAGATAACAAATTACATACAACTCAATGGGAAAGTGAGACCACATAAAACGTTAGGCGCTGCAAATATATATATATATATATATATATATATAAGAGGCACACAATTATTTAACTGGCGTAGATTGGTTTGATAACCTTAGAAATTAGCCAAAACCCAAACGGCATTATACACCATGAGGCACGTGACCAAAGGTAATTTTTGGTGTGATACAATTCTCTCGCCCATAAATGGCGACTCAAAACACATTAAATATTCGGAATGTGATCCAGCAAATACTATTAAGAGTTAAGTTACCCTGTCTTGCAGTTCACAATGGACAAACAATAAGTTACCCTGTCTTGCAGTTCCCAATGGACAAACAATAACAATATAGTCTCATGTAATAAATTTCTTCCTGGATGAATATTAGAATATTAGACATATTAGAATCTACTCACAAAGGTCATAATATTGAAATATACGCCTAATGACTTGCAAAACAAGGAAATTAAGTAAATAAAGCTAAGACTGTGGTATAACCTCTCCGACTTGTGGCCCCTTCTTTGACTAACAACTCATAAACTTTAAACATTTTAAACAATGATAAATAGTCTCTTGATAAATAACAAGAAGAATATAATTCCTTAAAATATTAAAATAAGAAGAGCTGGCAAACGACGCCATCAAGCTTAAATGACCGTCCCAAGTGGCGATACTCAAAGGGTAAAAAATTAAAATAAAAAAAAAATCCACTAAGCGGATAAGAAAGTTTCAAAATTAAGGCACAGGATCCAAAGGTCCTCCATAGGGATTGTAATAAAAGGTGAACAAACGATTTGAAATAACTGCCCAATAATATTAAATATTATCATGGCTTTAAGAGCCCAAAATTTACTTAGTCCATATAATGCCAATGATTAATAAGTTGCGTATAACCCGAACGGGTAGTAAGACGCGGTGCTAATAATAATAATAATAATAATAATAATAGATTAATAAGTTTTAAGTATTACTAGTCCAGAACAATAATTTTGAATAGAATAGGGCATTTTAAGCCAAAAGGGAATTTTGAATAACCTAACATTTAAATCAGCCCCTGGCAACGTCGCTCACCTTGTAGCCAGTAAGTAATATATGCCTACAACACAAACACACCATCATTATATACCCAAAAACTATTCCACGTGCTCTCAAGGTGCGGGAACAACGGGAGGGAGGGAGGGGTGGGGGCAACCATGCGTCTGGAACATACTATAACATGCTCCAAGTCACCAGATGCACGCGAAAGAACAGTTCTAAGAGTTGGCCGAGTGTGGCCGATAGAGCACAGTGAGTTCGTGCATATCACTCTTCTCTTTTTTCTGTGGGCACGGCTCGGCTCTAGTGTCAGGAGACGAACCTTGGACCTCGCTTCAGTCCAATGTTAGACAGTGCCGCAATGTGTTGTGGAGCTATAGTTTGTTGCTGAGACAGGTCAACTGGGGCCATAATGGTGAGTGAGACACCCTCTTAATGTTTATATGTTGTAACAAGGTTACATAAGTAACTGTCATTTTTGATATATATCATTAATATGTATAATATAATGCAAATAATACTAAAATATTCTTGACTGCTTAAAAAAAATTGAATTTGTTAAAAGAATCTTCTCTACTCAAATCTTCCGACAATACTAATGTACCAACATTTAAATGGCATTCATTAATAACTTAGAGACCAAGAGTGGCTGGTGCTTGCGATCGGCTGTCAAACGGTTTTACATTGCAAAAATAATAAATACGGTAGTTAAAAAAAATTTTGAAAACTTTTCCTACACACAGCTTTATCATTATTAAATATACAAAAAGTGTAAAACCGGAACAAGTAGTAGACGTGTAACGATGCAGATACCGATGAAGAGTTATCAGGTGATTATCAGTGCATTGGCAATTAATCGTAATCGGCAATTATTATGTTGATTGATCAGGGTTTTTTAAAGTAGAATTTAAATCAAAATTTTCTATGAAGGAGTTTAGTGATCAAAATCGCAAGAAACACTTATATACACACTTCATCTGGGTTGTGGGCTATGCAAATATTACATAATCAGATAAAGAAATATAAGTTCATACAGTTGATAAAAACTAACAATCATGTTCCAACTTTCACCTGTTATGCATAAACTATCCTTTTGTATGCATACATTCTTTTTGTATTAATTGCATCAACTGTTATTATAATCTTAAGCATATTTCCCAATAGTTATTAATAAATATTTGATAATCGGGATTAATCATTGTGAATAATCGTAGCATGAACGATTATTTTAAACACTCAGTAATCAGTATTGGTAATCGGTTTTACTGAATCGGTACACCTATAACAAGTAGTAATATGCAGTGTCAAAAAATTTAATAAAAAATAGTACAAAACATATTTTTCACCAAACTTAGTAAATTTAAACACCCAAAACATACCATATTACCATACTTCCATAGCGTGTTCAAATTTAAGATACTTGGCTGCAAGATGTTCCCAATGAATAATGAAATGTACAGGGAGGAAATAAGGATATCTTCCACCAGTATCTCATAGATGGAGTTGCAATACAAACAATCTTTTCACTCTGGATAGAAGCTTTTTTAAGTTTATCATTGAGAGCTTTCATTAATGTCAGAGCAACAAGCTCTATCCTTTAATGCTCTCAAGTCTAATAATTCTTCTTTCATGACCAAGTTGTGTGGTACAAAGCAGACAAATATAACTACAGTAGCCCTATGACTTCTTTGGTGCTGACTGACATCTCACAGCCGACAGCTGATGGCTTTGAAAAGTTACCAGACCAAATTATGTATCCCTACGCCAAACCATATGATCTGCAAAAACATGTGTTTAGCAGCTGTCACTTCTTACAGTCAAAATGTAGGTATATACCTGAATGTTGACTGTCAGAAGTCAGCTGTGAACTGTCAATCAGCACCAAAGAAGCCATGTGACTACTGTAGCTGTGGTTCATCTGTATATTCTTCCAAAGCCAGACTCAATGAAGTGCAGTTCATCAAATTATCTTATAAGCTATTTATGTTATCAGCACTAATAGTGGAAATTCACTTTTAAATTGTATGCATAGAAACAGGAATTTTTTCAATCATTTTTGGAGTTCTTTTACTATTTGAATCTAAAACTGAAACAATATGTGCAAAAATTTGTCTTGGATAGTTTTCCTTTGGTGTATTGACACTTTCCCCTTGCTCTATTAAATGCTAAAATATATCCAGCCTTGGTTGTTACTTCTGTCTCCTTAGTATACATGGACACCAATTTACTCTGACCATGAAGTTTTTCTTTCAAAGATAAAACTTTATTTTGCCTTAAAACAGAACCAACAGGAAATAATTTGCTGAAAGTACTGTGATGCAAGTCATAATGGTGCTTATGACTACTGGTATCGAACTGCCCAAGTATTATTTGACATAAGTGACACATTGGTTACCATGTCTTTCCACAAAACATTCTTTCTCCTACTCTGTCTTAAAGTCTCTATTCTAGTTTTCATATCTACATTTTTTTATACGACATTGCTCAACTTACAAAAAGCAAATGTTCACCAACAAAAGGTCAACTGTACTCATATGCAACAACAGGATGATTGGCTGGAAGCTGGCTATGTCCTTAAATATAAGGAGGAACAGCGAACAGCTTTTGCATGTAGCTGTAGTTGGTGGAGGAGCAGGCATGACCTTAACAGGGATGCGGCTCTTCATAATCTTAACTCGACTCTTGTGGCTCCAAAGGCCATTTAGCTGTAGTTGGGGGAGGAGCAGGCACGACCTTGAACAGGGATGCGGCTCTTCATAATCTTAACTCGACTCTTGTGGCTCCCAAGGCCATTTATCTGTAGTTGGTGGAGGAGCAGGCACGACCTTGAACAGGGATGTGGCTCTTCATAATCTTAACTCAACTCTTGTGGCTCCAAAGGCCATTTATCTGTAGTTGGGGGAGGAGCAGGCACGACCTTGAACAGGGATGTGGCTCTTCATAATCTTAACTCAACTCTTGTGGCTCCAAAGGCCATTTATCTGTAGTTGGTGGAGGAGCAGGCACGACCTTGAACAGGGATGTGGCTCTTCATAATCTTAACTCAACTCTTGTGGCTCCAAAGGCCATTTATCTGTAGTTGGGGGAGGAGCAGGCACGACCTTGAACAGGGATGTGGCTCTTCATAATCTTAACTCAACTCTTGTGGCTCCAAAGGCCATTTATCTGTAGTTGGGGGAGGAGCAGGCACGACCTTGAACAGGGATGTGGCTCTTCATAATCTTAACTCAACTCTTGTGGCTCCAAAGGCCATTTATCTGTAGTTGGGGGAGGAGCAGGCACGACCTTGAACAGGGATGTGGCTCTTCATAATCTTAACTCAACTCTTGTGGCTCCAAAGGCCATTTATCTGTAGTTGGGGGAGGAGCAGGCACGACCTTGAACAGGGATGTGGCTCTTCATAATCTTAACTCAACTCTTGTGGCTCCAAAGGCCATTTATCTGTAGTTGGGGGAGGAGCAGGCACGACCTTGAACAGGGATGTGGCTCTTCATAATCTTAACTCAACTCTTGTGGCTCCAAAGGCCATTTATCTGTAGTTGGGGGAGGAGCAGGCACGACCTTGAACAGGGATGTGGCTCTTCATAATCTTAACTCAACTCTTGTGGCTCCAAAGGCCATTTATCTGTAGTTGGGGGAGGAGCAGGCACGACCTTGAACAGGGATGTGGCTCTTCATAATCTTAACTCAACTCTTGTGGCTCCAAAGGCCATTTATCTGTAGTTGGTGGAGGAGCAGGCACGACCTTGAACAGGGATGTGGCTCTTCATAATCTTAACTCAACTCTTGTGGCTCCAAAGGCCATTTATCTGTAGTTGGGGGAGGAGCAGGCACGACCTTGAACAGGGATGTGGCTCTTCATAATCTTAACTCGACTCTTGTGGCTCCATAGGCCATTTATCTGTAGTTGGTGGAGGAGCAGGCACAACCTTAACAGGGATGTGGCTCTTCATAATCTTAACTCAACTCTTGTGGCTCCAAAGGCCATTTAGCTGTAGTCGGTGGAGGAGCAGGCACGACCTTAACAGGGATGTGGCTCTTCATAATCTTAACTCGACTCTTGTGGCTCCCAAAGGCCATGTAGCTGGCCACCCCTGTTATATATTAAGGATACAAGTACAAAAGCTACAATGTATGTATGCGTCAGCAACTCAATCAAAGTATCATCACTCTTTCTTCCTGCACACACAATATTGAGGAAGAAACATTTAAACCATTTTTATCATGAATAAATCAGGTATTTTAAAATTATCATACATATTGATACTTGTTCTGATTATCAGCATCTTATTTTAAATTATGCACAGGGTATTATGTAGTTGACATTTCTTATATTAAGTTAATACATTATATTGCTCTTCTTTCCAAAAAAATATATTTCTAGGTGCACCACTGCTGAACTTTTATTTGTCCGGAATTCTTCAATTGAACCTTTCCCATTTTCTAATAAAGTATCAAACAACACAATTTTAGATGGAATATAAAACAAAAACAAAACGGTTCAATAATGATATTAATTAGCTATAAAATAAAACTAACCAATACTCCTACTTGGTCAAACAGAGACTCATGTGTTGAAGAAGATATTAAAAATACCTCTGAACATAAAATGAAACTGGAAAGCACAAATTATTAAGAGCAATGCTGTATTAAGCCAAAGTTCTCAGGATTGATTCTCATATACAGGTTTGATTTGTCAATTAATAAAAATTGTGGGTATATTTAATTTCATGTTGTTAGTCATGTGAATGTTTCTAGGATTTGGAAGCTCAGCGGGAACAGGGCAACACTAGAATAGCCCAGCTTGAAGAGGAGCTGGTCGAGGATCAGCGGAAGAAAGTTAGAGAGAATGTGGAGCTTATCCGCCTCAATAGATCCCTTGCCCTGCAGGCTGTCCAAGTGGCAGCCCTGGAGGCAGAGAAACAAACTCTCGAGAGGGACAGGGAACAGTTGCAAGAAGCTTTGAGACAAGCAATCACTGAAAATGGTACTACACTGAGATAATATAGCCATGTGTATGTACTGGTACTAGTTTATTGTAAGTGTTGATAGGGTTGGCAAAGTCAACTTTTTCATTTCGAAGCTAATATATAAAATAATCTCAAAGCCAAACCAAAATTTTAATATTTTTCGACTAAGTGCTTGATGCTTTAAAAAACCATATTGATCATATTTATACAACATTATACTCTAAAATAATCTAGGAAACATTTTGTTGTACAAAGTAGTATTTCATTCCGAGCTGATTAGTCTAGTTTTTATATCAGGATGCAATTCTACTACTCTTGATTTTTTCATATGAATATTAATTTGTTATCTACTTTACAACTCAGAATAGCAATAATTAAATATTAATGATCATTTTAACTGTCATTTTTTTTAAATTATGAAGCTTTGTAAAGTGTTGAAGCAGAAGTTTTTTTTCTTGAAGCGAAGTTGAATTGGATGTATTTTTTAAACAAATTTGAAGTTTTTAAAGCTTCTTACACTCATAATTATTAAGATATTTAAGTAAAACCTATTTTCATTTTTTGAGATATATTTTGATTATGAAAGAATTTATAATAAAGAGGGATAGGAACAAATTAAAAGGAAACAAACACAATATAGCATTTGCATTGAAAAGAGAAACACTTTTCACACCATACATTGCTGCCACAGGACAAAAAGAAATCTCTTGGAAAAAAAATCATTTTAATGGCCAAATCCCTTGATTTAGTTTTCATTCAATTAGAACCCATCAGCAAGGGGAGGGAAATGTGCAACATAATTTCCTAAATGAGGAAATAAAAAATCAAACTGGAGAAAAAAGAAATTGGTAAATGATAGTAGGACATAACTAGGATCGTTTGGAAAGCATTAATAACAAAACTTCTTTATTTATCATTAATTATATGGTACCTACGTCCTAGTCATTAGGAACTTATTTGTAAAGGGTGGTTGTTTAGTGACCATTGAAAAGACCAAGACACAGATGGGAGGATAACATTAGAATGGATCTGAAAGAGATTGTTTGTAATGAGGTGGACTGGATAGAACTAGCTCAAGATAGGGATAGGGACGTACTTTTGTAAGTGCAGCACTAAACTTTCGAGTTCCACTTCTCTAGAGTAAGTAATTTGAAAAGTGGCTCCATAGTGATACTATACTTATTCATATTAATTGTATTGGCAAACATTTTATAGTCTGTTCCTGATAGGTTTTTACTTGGATAACAGTTCAAAAATCATATGTTTAGGTTTTGGGCTGCCAACACTTGTAAAAGATCACTGTTTTGCTACAGATGTTAAGTTTTTTAATTACATGTTATATTTTACATTTAAAATATTGTAAACTTAAGTTTTCTCACATTATTTCATTAATTTTAATCATTTCATTTTACCCAATCCTAAATATTTTAAGATTAATTAAAAATATTTATTCTCCGTTTTGGAATGTTACCTATGATGTGTAATATGGTGCATACATGAATGCCTTTTAATACAGCCATCATATTAACTTGGAAAAGAGAAAATAATTTTGTCATTGTTTATATATAATAGATTATTTTATGATTATTTTGTTGTATTTCTAAATATTTAACTGAATATTATGATTATTATTAGCACCGCACCTTACTACCTGTTTGGGTTATACGCACTTACGCTAATGTGAAATGGTAGGGTGATTGTGAGACGAAATGAAGGACCTACAGTTTAACGTGGAATCCGAACCACGGTGGAGGCCTGGCATTCCTCACATTCACAAGATGTCTTGTCATAGGTGAAGGAAGGGTTTGGTAATCAGATAAATCTTTGCCGGGACCGAGGATTGAACCCCGGCCGCCAGCATAGAAGTCTGACACCTTACCCCTAGACCAACAGGTCACCTTAACTGAATAAAATAATGCGTGGGTGCATCATTGTAAATAACTTTTTTCTGTCACGTTCATTCCTTGGTTTAAATTCGTTGGTTACAATTTTGAAGCTATGTTAGTCAGACCTTTTGTGAAAGGGATGTAAATAATATATTACTTTTTTAAGTGGAATAAAATGATAAATAAGATTTATGCCAGACCTAAAATAAATATATAAATAATATAGGCCTAAATTACTTTGGTTAACTAATTATTATTATCATTATCATCATAATAATCATCATCATCATCACGTCTTACTACCAGTTCAGGTTATAAACACTTACACTCATTTGTAATGGTAGGGTGATTGTGAGATGAAATTGAGGACCTACAGTTTAACGTGGGATCCGAACCATGGTGGAGGCCTAGCATACCATACATTCACAAGTTGTGTTTAATACACGTCTTGTCAGAGGGGAAGGAAGGGTGTTGACAATCAGATAAATGTGTACCGAGACCAAGGATTGAACCTCGAACCCCCAGCACAGAAGTCTGATACTTTACCCCTAGACCACCAGGTCACCAGTTAATTATCATATTCATATATTACCATACATTTTCATTACAGTTATCCAAAGTGACATGTCAGCTGTTGGCGTAAGGATGTATAGGATTATTTCTAGTAACTTTTTGAGCTATAATCCAAGTCAATTAAGGTCGTGAATGTATTATACATACTATTTACAAACATACAAACACTATGTACATTATGTTTAGAGTGGGTGATTGTTTTCAATTGTCTTATTTAATCTAGGGATGAGCCATCAAATCCTTAAGGATATTCGAAATTCAAGAAGACTTAAAGAAAATTTTGAATAAAAAAAAATCAAGTGAAATTTGTTTTGTAGCTCTAATACTGCTTATTAGCAGCTCAGAACCAATTATAATTACAATATAAACTTAACCAGACCCTAGACCAGTAATTTAACATTCAACTGAATGTTTGGACTAAAATAAATACATAATTTAGCCATTGGGCCGCCTCATTGTTAAATATCCTGAATCTATGAAAGTTATAATGAATGAATTATAAGAAGATTGTTAACATTTAATTACTTTTTGTATTTTCTTTCATTCTATTATATTTATATTCCCTCTCATGTTCATAATTTTTTCTAAGATTCGAATTAGAGATTCAGAATTCATTGGTATATTGGAGATTTGGATTTGTAAAATAGTGGATTTGACCCAACTCTACTTTAATGGAGCTATTTTTAATCTAGCAATACTTTTTAGATTATTAATGTGGACCTTGCACTTAGCTGACCCTAGTATGAAGATATCAAGGGGAGGTTGGGTGATAGTGAAGGCCTCTTGGAATTATGGATTCTCTGAAGATGTGTTCCAACCATACCATAAAACACATTTGTCTACTACAGCTGTATTTTATTGAAATAATACAGTATTCATCTGATTCTCATTCAACCGTATCCAGTATTATTGTTTAATTTATAACAATGATTCATAGCATGTAAAATATTTGCCAATTATCCACTGTGGGGTGATTTTTCGGTCACTCTGTATTTTCGTTTTATGAAAGGTATATAATGTTAATTTGATAATAACAATGGCTTACTATTGTTTCATATTATTAATACATACATATATATTTTTAAATTTTTATACAAGTTTGTTTCACTCATTTTTTAATATGCTTCTAAACTTAAGAATATGGCAACCATTTGGTTTAGTTACAAATAAATATTAATATTATAATACTTGAACGATTATTAGTTTCAAAACATTTTCTTTAAAACCATATTATCTTTATTAGGGTTCTAAAAATATTTTTATATTAAGTTTATTACCATTTTAAAAATAGGAAGGAAAAGTTATTTATACACTTTCTTCCTTTGTATTCATTTTTCATCATCTCTCACAGACTTATATGTGATAGTAAAGAAAAAACATCATTCCTATCGGATTTATTTATCTTTTTTGTTTTGAGCAGAGCTAATCCGTGTTCAATTAATGGATACAAAGAACCAATTGACATCTCTTGGTGTTGAGCTCCAAGATTCTCACGAGCAACAGCAGCGAAGTCGAGATCTGGAGGATGAGCTGAAAGAATCACAGGTGACAGAATTGAGTCATTAAAAGGTTACCACCCACATTGATGGTCATGTGGACCAAATGTCAGATTTATTTAGTCAGTGAGATTTACTTGTGACAGGGATGTCAATGGCTGAATCCTAGCCAAGTGCTCTAAGGGTGATTATTCCTAAATTGTTTCCACCCTTCTATTACACAAATATGGGCACATTTCCTCTAAGTTATACCTTCCTCATTCCTAGCCCATTTGTACATGCCTTAATAAATATGGATAATTCAAATGAGCAATAGGCTGCAGTGAAAAATATATGAATGAAAGCTCGCCAATCTCTCACAAGGTATTCTTTGGCTTTTTATATTTTATCTTCCATCTGTCTAGATGTAAGGGGGAAGAGGCGGGGAAAATAGCACAGAAACGAGTTTTTAAGAGGCTTGGCCTCCCAATATGAATGTGGGTTTGTGAGGCCTACCCTGGCAAATTTTTGAAAACTGGATGCCTTTAGGAGCTATTTGAAATCATCCTCGGTCATGATTATTTTTTTAAATTATATACTTTTTGAAGCTATTTGATGTGGCCTTTTCTAATACATTTTTAAAAATTGAATGCTCTTAGAAACTATTTGGGAGTTTGCTTTAAATTTTAATCATAATTAGAATTCATCGGTCATGCTCACACACAACCAAACATTATTTCTTACATTTGTGTGTGTACCAAGGGTTTTGCTGCCTTCTTAGGGTATCCACGTCTTATTTTATTTTAAGGATACTATAATTGAGGGGAAAATGCCTGGGAAGAAGACATTTTAAGTTATATTTATTCAAAGAAAGAAAAATCTATAAAATAATTATATAAAGTAGGTTTGAAAGTTTTAAGAAAACTACACATTTCCCAACAGTTGGCATTTAATTACAGTTATCATTGTTGTTCAAGCAACACTTTCCAAGATTTTTCTTATATTTTGAATTGGCCTTGAGGCAGTTGACATCTGATTGGCTGATGGTCAAAATTAAGAATTTGGTAAACTCTCATATTCTATTCCTACTTTGCACCACCCACCTTTTATAACTTTGTAACTTATAGTTCTGTGAACGGTATACCTCTCTTCCTTCATGTCTCTATCACTGTACTACAGTCTTAACAGTTATCTTTTGATTTCAAGTTGAAATATCTCATATAGTTTCTCCTTGGTGATAAAGTTAAACAGAAACATTAATACTTTATTCAAAAGTACATTATATTTGTAGAAAATAGCCATGGTTCACATGATTTAAAACATTAGTCTCAAAATATACATTGAAATTAAAAAAATAATACACCCTAAGTACGTAATTGATTGTTTAGAAATAAATTCATATCACTTGA
Organism: Timema douglasi; assembly: GCA_901482245.1. Classification (NCBI taxonomy): domain Eukaryota; kingdom Metazoa; phylum Arthropoda; class Insecta; order Phasmatodea; family Timematidae; genus Timema; species Timema douglasi. Next base: position 102,253 of record CABEEJ010001759.1, on the reverse strand, counting down.
GATGTGATATTAAATGAAAAGCCATTTGAGTAATCAACATATTGAAACGGATTATCAGCTAAAAAAAACCATGTACATACATGGTTTGGCCTAGGTTCAAATAATATTCCTTCCAAATTTATTTAAAATTGGTCCACACATTTGACAGTTATTACGCCATAAACAAACAAACAGACAAATAGATTTTTTAGGAGTCACCATCTTGAAATGGATAGAAAATAACTCTCTATATGCTTTCTTTGGTCTAAGTTCATATAATTTTCCTTGCCAAATTTCGTTAAAATTAGTCCACCCATTTGCATCTCATAGCAAAGATCTGAACAAACAAGATGAAATGCCAAACAGTCAAGTTAAAACAGAACTTTGTTTCGCTGAGTCAAAAAATATGAATTTTTAACCAAACGTTGTACATTTCTTGTTGTTTTTTAAAATTCACTTTGATGCAAGGCCATCTTCATATTGTTTGTACTATTCACATAGTTATACTAATGGATTAGGGATGAAGAAGTTAATAATTAATATAAAATGTACCAGAATTTGTGTGAAAGGAGAGTGGGAAAACCATTTAAAAATCACCCTCACCATATCCAACAAAGATTAGAAACCCATTTTCCCAATTACTGGCGGACGTCCATACTATCGCCTTAGAGCATTCAACGTACTGCTGGTGAGGGTATAATTAATTTAAAATACAATAGTAAATATATTTTCTTCAATCCATTACTGTTTACAGCATGTGGCCTTGGTCAGTTTTTTATTCAAGCCATATATTTTTCACTACCGGCCTAGTCCTGTCGTAGCTTCATATGCCATTCTATCTTAAGGTTATTTGACAATCAAAATTTTATTGCATTCTAATAAATAAATAATAAATATTATAGTTCTCAAGTTATGAGTAGTCAAGCTTGCTATTTTATCCATTTTATGTACTCATTTTAAGGTAAAGTAGTTAATGTATGGGGATTAAATTTACTTTAGCTAAACATGCATATGAAGTGTATGCAATGTAGTATTTACAATATTTTAAATAAAATTGATTTTTAATTTATAAGCTATTTAATAGTTGTAAAATTACATAATTTTTGATCTTATACAAGTACTTTTTGTTATACCCCGATACTTTGAGTTTATATCATTTTGTAGTACATAATGTCATTATTTCAAATTTGTTTAGTTTATTAGCCTAACTATAGTCTTTTATTTTACTATGGACACCGCGCGTTGATCAATACAAACATAAATTTGTTATGTTCATTTCCTGAAACTTCTTGCTTTGACTGTACTTACCAATAACACAGACAGGCCAAGGAAGGATCGGGATACCCTGCTCTCTGACTAATGACTCATCCTTAAGGTCTTTTTTTTAGCACTGCGTCTTACTACCTGAGTGACGAGTTGTGACATTTATTTTGTCTGTTTTTCCTTCCTCTAGTAATTTGGCATTTGGCTAGTATTTTACTGTGTTAGTTTTATTCTTCGACTCAAAGTATCCAAGAAACTCATCTCTTGGTACATCAATAGGCTTCTTGATTTTAAACCGATTGTTTGTCTGAATATTACAATTAACTTCATGAATGTATAAAAATATATGACTCTCACTTTTATTAATGGTTGTAAATTGAACATTAAAAAGTATATAAAATCTTTAAAAGTTCTAAAAATATATCTAATGTCACATAAGTACTGCATTTCTTTAGGCATGTTCTAAAAAAAAAAATCATAATTTTGCGTGTTTACTGAACATGGCTAAGTTCAACTCTAAAAAGCAAACGTGCATTAAGACCAAGAAAATGAAACATAAAGACAAAATTGAACAAGAATCGATATAAACGTAAAACAATGAAGATTTGTTCTACAATGTTTTTAGGTATGTAATAAACTCATAACAAAAGAAGCCAATATATATGTGGTGTATATATCATTTACTAAAGACATAGTAGCTCCTTACTTGTTGGGAGTTGGTAAGGAACTACATCATACATTTAAATTCACCACAAAGAGTTTTGGTTTGAATTACGACTTCCTTAAATAAATACTTATGAATATCAACACACAAGCTGCAAATAATTTTAAATACAGGAATGTTCTTATGGAGAAGAATACAATTTAATTAATTTAAATTTGTTGAAAAATGTCACCTGGACACGAGAATAAAATTGAAACCGGGATCTTAGCGCATCAATGTTCTTACACTGAACTATCCAGGATTCGTCCCTCGCTCATGATCTCATATCCTCACGCACTGACAATATAAAAGTGTAGTCAGTAGAGTCAGTGCAGACTATATATAACTCGTGTGAATATCATAGTATAGGCCTTTATCAGAGGTATAGCTGTAGATCACATGTTTTGACATGAATTAGTGAACCCATTTCTGGTAACCTTTCTAATTGTCAAATAATGGTCTTCCTATTAAAATCGGAGTCAAAATCACGCATTAAACTTCTTCACTAGGAATCTTAGTTTGAATTACAGCTTCCACTCGGAACCCACTGTTGTTTGTTGTTCCAGGGCCAGTTTATAATACCCCATTATTTGATGTCCTGGGGCCTTGTTTCCAGTGGTTCATAATATTATATTGTTTTATGTCCCAGGGCCTTCTTACCACTGGTTCATAATATTATATTGTTTTATGTTCCAGGGCCTTCTTACCACTGGTTCATAATATTATATTTTATGTCCTGGAGCCTTGTTACCACTGGTTCATAATCTGCTATTGTTTTATGTCCCGAGGCCTTGTTACCACGGGTTCATAATCTGCTATTGTTTGATGTCCCGGGGACTGGTTATCAGTGGTTCATAATATCTTATTGTTTTATGTCCTGGGGCCTGACTACCAGTGGCTCATAATATTCTATTTTATGTTCCAGGTTTGTGTCACCACTGGTTCATAATGTGCTAATGTTTGATGTCCCGGGTCCTTGTTACCACTGGTTCATAATCTGATAATGTTTAATGTCCCGGGCCCTTGTTACCACTGGTTCATAATCTGCTATTGTTTTATTTCCTGGGGCCTGGCTACCACTGGTTAGTAATCTGCTATTATTTGATTTCTCGGGGTCTGGCTACCAGTGGTACATAATCTGTTAGTATTTTATGTGCCGGGGCCTGATTACAAGTGGTTTATATTATTCTCTTGTTTTATGTCTCGGGGCCCGTTACCAGTGGTACATAATTTGCTATGATTTTATGTCCCGGGGTTTGGTTACCAGTGTTTTATAATAGTCTAATGTTTTATGTCCAGTGGCCTGGTTACTAGTGATTCATAATATTCTATTGTTTTAATATCCCGGGGCCTGGTTACCAGTGGTTAAAAATATTTCATTATTTGATGTCCCGGGGTCTGGTTATCAGTGGTTAAAAATATTTCATTATTTGATGTCCCGGGGTCTGGTTATCAGTGGTTCATAATATTCTATTGTTTTATGTCCCGGGGCCCATTACCAGTGGTACATAATTTGCTATGATTTTATGTCCTGGGGTTTGGTTACCAGTGGTTTATAATAGTCTAGTGTTTTAATATCCCGGGGCCTGGTTACCAGTGGTTAAAAATATTTCATTATTTGATGTCCCGGGGTCTGGTTATCAGTGGTTCATAATATTCTATTGTTTTATGTCCCGGGGCCTTTTTGCTAGTGGTTCATAGATAGGTGTAATTTGAGGAAGTGCACCCAACCGAGATTAAACCCCAATCTCTCTGTACTTGACAGTCAAGTCTAACACAGGAGTAGCGCTAGACCATGCGGACTGCAGCCACACACACACACATATCTAAAGTTTGTTACTCTTTGTTTTGTTTTGCAATTCCATGAAATAATCCTTTGCAAGCCGTGTTGGTTGTTTTCTTTTACTAATAATTTATCGTTTGTTCCTTTGAACAAGAATCATCCCCTTATTTCCCCTACAATGAGAGCAAATCCCAATGTAAAAAATAACTTCTAACGCTTTGAAGTACTGTGACAGACTTAATAATTAAAATGCTGTTTTGAAATCAACTCCCGCTGAATCTTGATGTATGCCATATATTACACATTATCAATAACATTCCAAAACGAAAAAGTACTTTTAACTATATTTAAAATATGGTTTTGGATTGGATAAGAAGAAATAATTAAAATTTATTAAATAGTTTGAGAAAACTTAAGTTTACATTATTTAAAATGTAAAATATAACATGTAATTAAAAAACTTAACATTAATAACAAAACAGTGATCTTTTACAAGTGTTGGCAGCCCAAAACTTAAACATATGATATTTTGAACTGTCATCCAGGTAAAAATCTATCATAAACAGACTCTAGGTTACTGTACTGGAAGAGCTATATTTATGTTTTCTAGTACGGTGCACGGATTTCAAATATTGGTTCCACACGGTTTTTATACATTTCTAAAACATTAAGCAATTATAACCATTTTAATTGATACCTTTTATATGAATTTATAAAAATACTCTCTTTGGAATTTATATAATATGCTCCTGTTTCAGCAAGAAAAGGAAATTCTCAAAGAATATAATAGCAGGCTGTTGTCTCTTTCACATGCCGAAAACTCCCAAGAGCAACTCCAAAACCAAAAGTATGAAGACTTGCAGGAAAGACTTTCTGAGATGCAGTTGAAACTAGATACGGTGACCACAGAAAAAAGCATACTTCTTGACTCTTTGAATGGACTTCAGAGAAAGGTGAATTTATTATAATTAATTACAATATCTACTGCACTTTAGTTAACCTTGGTGGTCTAATGGTAAATAAAGTGCTCACCTCAAGAGACAATGAGTGTGGGCTCAAACCTAGCCGGGGTTGATGGATTTTCTCTGAGCAAAAAAAAAATAAAAAATCTGTTAGTAAAGCCTTCAGTCCCATGTCATTTGTGGAATGTAAAATAACCTTGTAAGGTATGTGAAAATACCTTGCCTGGCAAAATTGGTAGGACCTTTCACTCTCGCTCATAGAGATTCTTGTGTGCTGATATAATCAGTCGGTTCAGAAAGTGCATGTAAATACCTCAGATAAATAAAAAATACTGCACATTAAGTAATTATAATATGATATATTTCTTTGCATTAGTAGATATTAGGGAAAACTATTTTTAATTGTCAAATTTTACAGATAACCTTAAAATATACTTAATAAGTGGTTTAATGAATGTTGTTAGGTTAGAATAATTTACAAAATATGTATTAGCTATGTAAAAAGTTGGTTTCCTCTACCAAATTCTCAATATTATATTGTATTTTTTGTTCTTATTTTTACATAGCTGCATTTTTTTAAAATATACATTATAAATGGCAAACAGTTTGTATAAGAAGGAAAGAGATAGGCATAAGATCACTACTACTATAGTTACAGCTGGGATTGGGAGCAAAGGTCAGTGATAGACTAATTTCTTATGGATGAAGAAATGAAAAGGCAGACCACAAACATCAACGTAATACCAAGTGTATCCTTAAATAGCAGTGATCACAGGTTGTTGGTAGCAGACACAAAGGGATGGGAATGTAGAAGAAAGGTAGCATGACAAGAAAGAAGAATAAGGTATGTAGAGGCTAAAAAATGAAGAGGAAAGAGTGCTGTACTTAAGAAAGGCAAGAAGCTTAATGCCCAAGGATGATTACAAAGTCTAGAGATTGATTGGAAAAGGATCAAGAACAGTTTGATGGCTCTCAGGAGGAAAGAGGAGGTATGTGGGAGGATAAGTAATAAGAGGAAATGGAAGGAGACACCCTGGAGGAACGACAGGATGACGGAAGCATTGTAGGAGGAGAATAAAGCATTCAGAAGGAGTTTTAGGAATAGTTATTAGGAAACAGAGGAAGAATATAGGAGAACAAGAATAAAGTGAAGCCAGTGGTAAGGGAAAAAAGAAAGGATTGGTTGCAAAAATGGACATACATGCTGGAATTGGCTGTGGAAGGTGTAATGATACTGTTATGGGCCTCTCTCATTTATTCGAAAACTCATGAATGAAATATATTTTTCCTTATAGAACTGTATGTAAATTTTACTTTTAATACTTCATCCATGGATGACCAGGCATTTTCAGAAGTAAATTTAATATAATACGTTTTAAATCTTTCTTTGTTTAAAAACTTCCTTTGTTCTATTTGAAAATCTGATGATGAGTTGGCTGCCTTTTATCCAATAGGAAGCTAGCCTTCTCAACATCAGGTTGCCAGGAGTTCTCCTATTAGTTGGTTTTAACACTAAAGACAAGGGGTCCAAGAAGCAAGGGGTAGGTCATATATAAGGGGCTGGAGCAGCTTGTGTGTATAGCAATTAACAATCATTATATCATTCTATAGAAAAATAGAAATCTATATCTCAATCTGTAGCAAACTCTAGCTCTGGCTCCCACATCAGTTTTTTAAACAAATAAAAACAATATCAATTTAATGTTAAATGCATAGTATTGAATAAATCGCGTATAAACATTGAATTTTACTAATTTCAATAGAAATAATTATAAGTAATCCTACAGTGAGCTAGGCATATAATCAGATCATCACATAGTTGTGTGATAGCAAGTGCGCGGTAAGGTAACTGGTATCCAAACCTTGGGACGCATGAACATAAAAATGTTATCATCGTAATTGCTGCCCAACCGTGGGGCATGCACGGATCATTATCCTCGTCATAAAAACTGTATCACTATATAGGAAGTAAAGTCCTATATGGCCAGGTAAGAAACAGTAGGGGAGAACAGACAAGAAGTTAGAATGATGGGCGAAGAAGGAAGAACCTTGAAGACAGAAGAGGAATAAATGGAGCTATGGATGAGATATTTTGAGAAGATGTTAACCCAGGAAGAGGAAAGGGATGAGATTTGAACAGAGGATCAGGAAAAAATATCATAAGAGGAGGAAATAGATTTCACAAGGAAAGGGGTGGAGAACACATTAAAGAAGATGAAACCAGGAAAAGCACCCGGTGTGGACGAACTGACTGTAGAAATGATAAGAGCTGCCGAAGAAGCAGGTATACAATGGTTATACTGGGGAGTGGAGGAGGTTACACACCCAGTACTCATCACAAGACATTATTAGGATAATCAAGTCTCGTAGATTATGGTGGTCAAGAGGACATGCAGCGCGAATGGGAGAATCTAGAACTGTGTTCAAGGTACTGACTGACAAATCCAATGGGAAGTGGGTGTAATGAGGTTGACTGGATAGAACTTGCTCAAGATAGGGATAGGTGGCATACTTTTGTAAGTGCGGCAATGAACTTTCGAGTTCCTAATGCCATAGAGTAAATAAATAACTGCTTCAGTGGCCAAATGGTCTAAGGCATCACTCTCGTGTTAGACTGGCCTGCAATGATAGGGAGATCAGGGTTTTAATTCTGGTTTGGTATACTGAGGGTGGATTTTTCCTAACTGGTGTCTCACTCTCCTTCCACTCTAATGTGGGTATATTACCTCTAAAATGCTTTCTTCATTATCTCTACCCCATTAGAGTAATTATCATATGTGAGTATAACTTAAACAACTAGTAATACGCAGTGATAAAAAAAAATATAAATAACTATTGATTAGTGAATTTAGTCACTTAGATAAAAATAATATTCAAGAACATATATAATTGAGTTTGTTTATAATAAGGTCAAGTGGCTAAAACAGTGAAATTGGCAACAATAATAGTCTAATAAGGAAAGATGGACTAATGACTGGATGGAAATATCTTGTAATGAAGATGTGCAATTTCTGATATTTGTTTTCCTTTTTTTTTCCTTTTTTTATTTGTGTGTGTTTGCTAAATATGTAATAAGGCTTAAACATTGTTTAAATTTGAGCTGTGAAATCATCTTTTTATACTAGATAAAAAGGTGAAAGGAAGATTTCAGCATTCTGCCCTCTTGTCTCCTCTTTTCCGGATAGGCTTTCTTGAATTATTTCTTCCCAACAGTTTATCTTACTTTGAATTTCTCAACTTTCATGTTTTAAAATATACCCGGAAATCCTTATATATTTTAATTTTGAGTAATGTACGATATTTGAAAGAACTATTTTTGGACAGCTGTCCGACTCGAGAGCTGTTATTGCTGACCAAGACATGTGTTCTTCCCCACGACAGCAATCTTCACCTGCCAAAGAGACTTCACTATTTTCTCAGGTAACCTTATTCATCATTTTAATAGTTACAACCCGCTTCATTGACCACATGCTCCAAGGTGCCACTCTTGCAGTAGACAAGACTGCCAATGTTGAGAAGATGAAGGTTTGAATCTCAGTCAGCTGTATTGTGTTTCCAAAATGCTTTTCCATTCTCCTTCTATGCAAATATAGATACACTTCCTTTAAATATAGCCTTCCTCATCCCTATAATACTGACATAACCAGTACATAAGTGTGTAACCTGAAAGGGTAATAAAACATGGTGCTAAAAATACTATGTGAAATATTTATATGATGAGTTTAATTTAATTAATTAATATTAAAAATTCTTGGTTGTATGTACTTAGTAATGTATTTGTCTTTTAAGTGCCATAAGCAGTCATGGCAATCAATATATTAATTACTTTGACTATTTCAATGTCTTGATTAAGATAAGTCTGAAGGATATTTTAATAATGCTATACCAAAAAACTGTGAGATCTTTATTAAAATGATTTCATTGTGATAAAATATGAAATAAAATAAAAATACAACTCTACATTTTTATAAAAACATTATAGTATAATCAACATGAAAATGTTTTTAAGTGAGAAACTATTTGATAGGCATTCCAGTTCTAGTAGAAATTTGATTGCTATATTCACATACTGACTATTTTGTTAACTCACTAGGTTATATTGATTACTAGAATTTGTTAATATTTTTATTCACTTCTAAAGTTTTGTCATTGTATTCAAAAATATTCATGTTCAAAATACCACTTTTCTCGCTTACTTTCAAGGATTAATTTGACAAATTTGGCAATAGTTGTTGTTTTCAGCATCACATATTATGACCCGTTTGGGTTGTACGCCTATGTACTAATTTCACTAATGGTTTAGGGATTGAGCAGTTTTAATTGAGTTGAAGTGCATCCACATTTGCATGGAAGGAGAGTAGAAAACCATTAGGGACAAACACCCTCAGTGCACTGACCGAGATCAAACTTCAATATTCCCGTCTTCGGCAGTATAACATGAGAGTAGCACGTTAGACCACATGGCTATCGAAGTGGGTTAATAGGATGCTGTTTTCTTGAAGATATTAATCATTACTTCCTTGTCTTTGCCCCAGTGGCCGTATGGTCCAAGCTGTCACTCTCGCAATAGACTTGTTTGCCGATGACAGGTAGATCGGATTTCGAATCTCAGTCTGGTGTACTAACAGTGATTTTTCCTAAATAGTTTTCCACTTTCTCTAAACAAATTTGGGTACACTTCTAAATTCCACTTTCTTCATCTCTAAATCACTAGCGTAACTAGTACATATGCATAAAACTGAACAGGTTGTAAGATGCAGTGATAAAAAATATACCTATTTGTCCATTAGCAGCAGTTTAAAGTGGGAATGGTGTTCTTCATTTCCCTGTGCGAGTCATTTATGGTATTTTACTTGTTCTTATAACTATTTCTTTACAATGGTGTCCAGAGACAAGGCTATAATCTGGGGGTAAGTTTGGGGGTTCAAGCCCTTTGTTTGCCCCCTTAAAGTTAATAAAAAATTATACTGCCTTAATTACGGTTCAAGCAAAACAATTCTAATGTTTAAGAACATTTACAAAAAATTGCGATTGTGTCCATGAGTCGGACAATAAAACTAGGTAGACTTAGACAAAATATTAACTAATTAAGATGATGTATTAGTGAAAGTGGGGAGAGCTGTGGGTTAGAGACTAGGAAACATCTACACTTTTCGATTTGAAACCATTCTAATGGTAGTTCTGAATACACAACACAAAAATGAGTCGGCAAAGAAAGAGGGGTCTCAGGGTTGGGATAGGATAAATTATCAACCCCCAACTGATTGCAGTTTTCTAAAATAAAAACGACGGCAGCACTTCTGGTACAGTATGTCTGGGGATTAGGGTTTTTTTCTAAATACTTTGACGTGTAAATGCTTTTAATTTTGCGATTTCAGTGTGTAGTATAGACAACTGTTGATTAGTGGGTAGTTGTGTAGGTTAAACTGGTTTACTTATCCTGGTTGCAATATTATTTTAACCCCTTAATAGAATGACACAATTTCAGAACGTGAATATGTCTTAAAATATAATTACATTAAGTTGCGATCTTTGTAAAATAATGTTTGTAATATACTTGAATTTATATATAGGCTTTAATAGTGGCTGGAAAAAATCATAATGGCTCTGGAAAAGTTAGGGAATTTTAAAATATAGCTTGGCTGGACACCCTGTTTATGTTCATTCATAACTACACTAAACTTGTTGTTTTTTTTGTAACTTTTTAATCATAAAATATATTTTAATTTTACAAAGTTTCAATAAAACATTACATATGATATTACCTCTTTAAAACACTGCATCAAAATGTTCAGGCTACTCATTTGCAGTCAAAGCTTGAGCAAGAATTGTCTGAGAAGACAAAACTTATGCAGTTACTAGAGCAGCTACAAAACCACCAGCAAGAAGAGAGGCCCACTGAGAATTCAGCACAGGAAAAGTTGATCAGGTATGGTATGTTATGTATGACCCACCTCGGTGGCGTAGTTGGCTAACGCGCTTGTCGTGTTGAGCTCTACTGCTGAGGACAGGGAGATCGAGGTTCGAGTCTTGGTCTGGGTGAACTGGGGGTGGCTTTTCCTAAATGGTTTTCCACTCTCCCTCCACACAAATTCGGGTTCACTTCCTATAATTCAACCTTCCCCATTCCTAATCCATTAGAGTAATTAGTACTTAAACCATATAACCCGAACGGGTAGTAAGACGCGGTGCCATATATATATATATATATATATATATGTGTGTGTGTGTGTGTTATGTATGCAACATAAGAGAATGTTTTATGTACGGAAAAAACCCCGGGAAAAATAGGGAATCTGTTATCTTTAAGATGCCCCACGCTAGGCGCCATCTTGTTATATTTCTATGGGGTGTGTGTGTCTCTCGGAAATTTTCATAAGTCGGTCATCCAGGGGCTCTACATGATGGTTTGGAAGCTAAGGCAGCTGGCCAAGGGCGCTACCTTAGATAGTGGGAAACTGAGGCAGCCTGCAAACTGTGCTAGCTCAGCGTAATCAAGGCATGTTTAATGTTTTCAAAAAATCCATGTATCCAAGGGTCACCTTTCACTATCCTTGAAAGTTTATAAATAAAACATAAAAAAGAACAGGTAAGTATAACTAAACTAAACACTTAACATTAGATGAAAATACAAGAGCTACTACATAACAGTTTGAAGAATGTCTGTATCTTAATCTAATTATAGTTTAAAAAAAACCACTATATTTAACACAAGTTTCTCTTAAGCTCCAGTCCTGGGTTGGGTTATTGAATCGCCTGCGGTGTCTCACTCGGTACGAGTACGCTTGGTTGGTCACCCGCAAATGACACACAAAGAGTCTCTTACAAAAAAAAAAGAACTGAGATATTTATGAATTTGGTACATTAAATTGCAAGCTTTAAATAGTATTCCTTCATAAGCAAGAAAAAGTTAACTGAAGAACAAAACACACTGATGTTGAATACATGTTTTATCTTTCCCTTACCCCCATTATTTATTTCTCTTTTAAACGTTAGTTTGCAGAACAACTTTAAATATTTTCCTATTTAGGTTACATATTTTTGTTTTAAAAAGTTTTTTATATAGCCCTGACCTATAATATTATTCTATAAAACCTGAACAAGTGTTTGAAGAAAATACCTTGAATGAAAAATGGTTTTTCACACAATTAAAAAAATTCTATATATTCAATGCGTTTTCAGACACTCGCAGAGAAATTGAACCATAGTGTTGGGCCAGCCTGAGGAAGGAACTTCACCTATCATGAGTTTGTTCCTCTGCACTTGACGTTATGTTACAGAGAGCAAGTGCGCATTCTGGAAGACTCTTTGAAGCGGGAGCAGGAAGAGAGAGAATCACTGGGTAAAAAGATGGAACTGGAAAAACAAGAGGTATTCAAATTGAGGCAGGAACACCACCAAATGCTCGAGAAGTTACACACGCTTGAGTCTATTATGGGCAACACTAACACAGTAAGCTTTATTTCACACAGCCATTAAAATTATCGATAGGCTGGTTGGGTTAATTTTTACACCTGCCACTTATTTCATTAAGAAGTGGAGTATATAGAGGTTGAGATGGGAAAGTTATTTAAAAAATGTTACTGTAGAGAAAATGAATAAAAATAAATGGTATGGCACACTACACAGACTTTCTCCCGCCTTTATTTTAAAATAGACGTTTACTAAAAACTTATTAGATTTGTCTAGCAAAATAATAGGTATACACATTGTTGTAGAAACACTACACCAAAGATCATAAATGAAATAGTAATGATAATATACACTGTTACTAACTTACTGTATGGCACTAGAAACTAGGAACACTGTAAGAGAAAAATTGAGAAAAAAGAAACATTTTTGTCCACCAAAGAGCATACGAATCAAATTCATTTTCAAAGACCCGAATTAAAAAGTGTGTATATATATATATATATATATATATACACACACACCTATAGTTCATAAATTGTTGGTTTTATAAAAATACATTTGAAATAAAAGATGTATATCTTTAATAGAACTACAACTTTATAATGATAAGATATTTTGTATCTTAAATATTTGCTGAGAAATGATGAAAATTGGAAAATGTCATTAGTACAAAGTACCCTCAAAGTCATTTTCATGTGAAAATGAGAATTATTATCTTTTTTATAATAATAAACAGTGTCTAGATATAAAATTTAATCAAAATCGTTAAAACTGATTTAAAGTTAATCAATTTTTCTCTTTTCCCCCTTCAATTAACTACCCTTAAATTTAGTGCTACACATCTAATTCCAAAAACCCCCAAGGAGATCTTACAAAAAACCCAGTTTACAAGTTAAAGCCCAATCTGTAAAAGAAAATTCTACAGACAGACAGCATTGTGAAAACCACTTTTTTGGTTTCAGGGGGTCATGAAACATCAACATTTATCAAGGTCTTGAGTTTGAATTTTTTGACGATCACAATACTTTTTTTCCAAGGTGTCAAGACAAAATAAAAAGTGAGTGATTGGATATATAGAGTATTCTTTTTACTAGTCCCTTCAATGATCATTTATCATATTTATTCAAATGTAAATGCACACCTTTTATGGTCAAATCACATCATGAAAATAAGGGTGTGCAATGTGCATTAGATTTTATGGTGCATTAAATTCGATTGCAAACTTGAAAAACACTGCTGATCACACTGTAGTGCGTCCTCTCTAGTATAAGCTGGCTGCTTGGTTTTGAAAGCCAGATATATATGAATCTATAAGAAAGAAACGACATGGAAGCTACTAATACGAAGCGAATTCACAAGCCTGAAGATAGTGTCCTGTGACAAAGAACACTTTTACACAGAACAATCAAGCAAGGGTCAGATCCAGACTGTTTTCTCGCACTTCTCTGTAGTCAATAAAGGCCTAGCTGCTATCAGGCTGCGACCTCATAGCTGCACATCCATCTAATGATCTGACCCCCTCTGAAGCTTGCATAGGCTAATGAGTCGACCAAAACTACGACGTCATAGCTGCACACCGATTTAGTGAACTGACCCCCTCTGAAGCTTGTATAGGCTAATGAGTCGACCAGAACTACGACCTCATAGCCACACATCCATCTAATGAACTGACCCCCTCTGAAGCTTGCATAGGCTAATGAGTCAACCAGACTGCGATGTCATAGCCATGCATCTATTGAATTGATCTCCTCTGAAGCTTGCATAGGCTAACGAGTACCCATTAAAAATAGAAACGAAAAGGCTTTAAATGATCAGAGACTTTTGACTTACAGATGAGAAGATAATACTACAACTACTGAGTTAATCATAATACAGTATTTTTACTAACAGTTACATAGGAACAGTGTTTTTTTTCCTTCATAAAATTGAATTTGTAATATAAACTCATTGTTGTAAAGAGTGCATTTTTTGCCAATTCACATTACATTCTCCAGCAAATACTTTTTTTTGGTTTCAAGGTTTTGAAAATTGAGGTGCACATTAGATTCGATAGCACATTACATTCAAGTAAATACTAGTGATGGGTCAAACCAGCTCATTGACGCAAGCTAGCTCACATAAGCTTGCTCACTCAAAAGAGCTGTTCATGAAGAGTCGTTCATATGAGTCATATTGTTCATTGCATAGCTGGTTCACTCCCAATTCTTTCACCCCTTCTCCATAACTTGGTGAGCGAGCAAGCGCTAACTAGTTCTCACAATTCCCATTTTGAACGTGCAAATCTGTCCCTTCCCTTTCACTTATGAACGAATTAGGATTTATGTGTAATTTATTCGAAGCTTATTGTGTTTGATTCTTTAATTTTATTACTTACTCATATAATTTATAATAATTAACCTTTGTCTAAATCACAGAATTGTGTCTGTTGATGTTAAGAAAAGTAGTTAGTTTAATATTGTAGGCAGTGCTGTAATCTAGTAATGATAGTAAATGTCTATAGTTGATTTTTTCCATAGTAACGAATGAAGAATGACAGAAGAGTTGTGAATGACAAACACTCCTGACTCTTTCCAGAACGAATGAACATGAGTGAAAAAATAGTCATGAGTGACAAAAACTGCAGACTCTTTCCACAACGAATGAATGAGAGCGAAAAAAGAGTCATGAATGACGACAACTTTCTAAGCTCAGCGAAGAAGGGCGGGTGCAAATAGTGCAGAAGCAATGCTACGATGTCTCCCATAAAATGTCACATGGACACAAATAATGATTAAGGGAAAAAGGGGAGTGGTGTGTGATGCACCCTTGCGGTAGGGCCTAATATTTAGGGTAATAGGCCTATTTAATTGCATTGATCTAAGTTCTTAATTTAAATGTACAACTGACATACATACGTTTATTTTGTACAAGTAATAATAGAAATGTGTAGTAAATACTGTTGGCCTATTGCTCAATGCATCAGATGCTTGATGTAGTGTGTAATGATGGCATGAACAACTCGCTTGTGAAGCGAGAGTCGTTCGGTCACAGCTCTCGTTCAAGAGTCGTTTAATTTGAATGACTCACTCATGAGCGACCCATCACTAGTAAATATGGTATTTATGGAAGACCAAAAGCTGTATAACCACAACCACTGTGTTGGTCACCACATCAATTTATATAAGATGGCACTCTAGCAGGAAGATTTAACCGATTTTCAAAGATACAATGAAGCAGCGAGATATTGTAACGAATAAAATACTAAAACATTAATGTAAAGTACATTTATTTTAAAGTGAGTGAAAAGACAGTGTTTACCATGTGATACCAATATAGCTAGGAGATAGTTTGGAAAAAGAGATACTGTTTTATACAACACACAATAAGAACACCGGACTGTAGAGGCAATCAAGCATAATATACCAATAATAGAGACAATATTATATAAAAATAAAATAATACTAACAAAAGTAAGAAAAAAACATAGAAAGTTATTGGAGGTGCAATAAAATTATCTCAAGGAACTTTTAAATACTGTTATAGCCTTTTTAAATTGAGCTAAAGTGATTACTGATAAGTGTATTTGAATATAAGAGTTTTATTATATTAAAATTCTTGTAAACCTGTGTAGTTAGAAAGTTAATGAGTAGTTTGTAGAGTTTTTTTTATGTCCATTACTGTTTCCAGCATTTAGCCTGGGTCACTTTTTTTATTCAAGTCATATATCATCCACAACTGGCTTTATAGGCCTGTCATAGTTTTATATGCCTTATAATTTAACTTAGGACTAAAACAGACACAACATCCACTCCCCGGCCATTAATTCATCACTGATAAAGGGTAGACCCACATTTCACCAATGATAATATTTTCGGCCATGCTGGGAAATGAACCCAGGATCCTTAGCTCAGTAGACAGACATGTTACTGATTGAACTAAGGTGTCGGATACTTGTAGCTTTATTGACACTTTCAAACACATTGTCTGTTGCGGATGTTGTTTGTATGAGGATAAGGTAATTTAGCCTCCCTAAAAATTCTTTACAATATGTTATATTATTGTGAATTTTATATTAGACCAAGACTTCTTTTAATATCCTTTTCTTGAATAAAGTAGTAATTTTGAAATGTCTTAATTTGTTCTCATAACCATGCAAAAGCACACCACTAACACTTATAAGCCAGGAATTTCAAAAAAAATTTTTTTTAACAGATTCTCTTCTGTTAGCCATAACATTATGATGATTCCATACTACACACCCATATTCTAAAAGCCTTCTTACAAACTAAGTTATTATAAAGCAGAACACATGTAGGTATATTTTGAAAATCTAAGCTTCTTCTCATTACAAAACCCAACATTTTAAGAGCCTTAGCTATCATATTTTTAATGTGAACTTATGTATGGATACAGGTTGGCTCTCACTTATCAGGTGCTTTCAAAATACATCATGTATCGAAACAAGGAGATGTACTTTCCCCATTACTCTTTCATCTAGCTTTAGAATATGCTAATAGAGTAATGCAAGAGTGTAGGGAAGCCTTGAAATTAAACGGTATAATGCAGCTGATAGGGTATGCAGATGATTTAGCTTTGTTAGGTTATATTAATGAAGCTGTTGCAAGAAATTCAGAAATTTTATCAGAGGCTAGTACAGAAATATGTTTAGAAGGGAACGCTGAAAAGACTAAGTGTATGATAGCACAGAGCACACAGATTGAGGACGATAATTTAGATATTACAGCAAACACTATATCATTTGATAGGGCTAATGAATTCAAATATTTAGGAACAATTTTAACTAGCGATAACAATATTAAATTGGAAATTAGAAAAAAGAATACAGTTGGGAAATGCTTGTTACTTACTACTTACTCAGTAAGTTGTTGGTGTCTCACCTGCTGTCAAGAAATGTAAAACTCAGAATATACAAAGCCGTAATTTTACCAGTTGGTTTTTACGGGTGCAATACGTGGCCTCTTACCCTAAATGATGAAAAGAGCTTTATGGTGTTTGAAAACAGTGTGTTTAGAAAGATATTTGGTTCAAATAGGGATGAAGATAGTGGGGAGTGGAGGAAGATACATATGATGAGTTGCATACCTGTACTCATCACCAGACATTTTTAGGGTAAAAAATCTCGCAGGTTACGGTAGGCAGGTCATTTAGTGTGAATAGAAGTAGCTAGAACCTTGTTCAAGGTATTGAATGGCAAAACCAATGGGAAAAGACCACTGGGAAGACCCAGACACAGATGGGAGGGTAATATTTGGATGGACCTGAAAGAGATAGGGTGTAATGAGATAGACTGATAGAATTAGCTCAAGATAGAGATAGGGGGCATACTTTTGTGAGTAATGAACTTTCGAGTTTCTAATGCCATAGAGTAAGTAAGTAAGTAAGCAAGCAAGCTTGAAACACCATTTTACCATCAAACATTATAACTAGCTCATTAATATGTTGCAATTGTGTAGGAATACTATTAAGTTCTTACCTATAAAAAAAGTCACAAGTTATTCCTTTGCTTTGAGAAACTAACATAAAGCACTTTATTGGATTCAGGTCCAAATCATTATTCTTACTCCACATGGTCAAATCATCCAAATTTTTTTGAAGAAGAAGTTAATCCTCAATTTAATTGGTTTTCCTGAAAACTTTCATATCAGCCGCAAACAACAATATTTAATTGTTATTAATGTGATAAATAACATCATTAACATATATTAAAAAAAAGTAAAAGTCCTTGTGGGACACCCATTGTTGTAAATAAACGCCTTGATTTAAAACCAGGAGAAACAAGATTAGGATTGAAGCTATCCAAGAAAGAGTGGGGGTATATCGAGAATATGAGATAGTAGAGGAAGCAAGACTGAGGTGGTATGGTCATGTAATATGGATGGGAAAGGAGGGAATACCAAAGAGAATGACGGAGATGAAGTATATAGGAAAAATACCAGGTAGAACAAGAAAGAGATGGGAGGAGCAGATAACAGAAAGTGTCCAAGTGAGAGGAGAGGAATGGAAGTGATTGAAGGAGGAAAAATGTCCAGAGTAGAGAAGAAGATGGAGGCATTTTACTAAACTGACCTGTCTATAGGCTAGAATCTGGTGGTGGTGGTGGTGATAATGATTTATGAACCAAACTATCAATGTATTATTGATTACCCATATTGTTAGTTTCTTTGTGAGTATTCTGTGGTTAAGAGAATCAAAAGTTCTGTAAAAAGATTTGAAAACTGGAACTACTTTAGCACATTCCCAAGAGGTTGGGAACATACCTGAGGATATAGACTGATTAAATTTAAGAAAAAGAGAATATGTATGAAATAAAGTGCATTGAGCAAAAAAAAAAATTTAATAAATAAAATGATAGAATACCGGGAAAATAATAGAGCACAAATAAAAATAAAAACACTAACACATTTAAATACACTTCAATATTTCGATGCTATTATAGCATCATTTTCAGGAAGTAGTAGTAGTAGTAGTAGTAGTACAAGGAAGATGCTATAAGTATGTAAATGTGTGTTAGTGTTTTTACTTCTATTTTTGCTATATTATTTTCCTATTATTCTAAAATTTTATTTATCACAAAAGGATAATATGATAATTTTAAAGCGCATTGTTTGGGAAAAGTATAAAGAAATTATATCCAGTCCATTCCTTTCCTCATCTATCAACTTCATGTAATTATAAATATTACTGAGTTAAAAGTATTTGGCAAATGCTTTAGAAAGGTTTCAGACACTTTTAAGTTGTCATCGACTGTCAACTGTCGAGCTGGAGCGAGCTTTTCAGAAATCCATCAAGTTGAACTGATTTTTATTTCAATAAATGTAATAAAGCTAAACTGGGTAATAATTTATTACAATTTAAAAAAACTGTTTTAAAGATTAAAACAAGATTTTAGTTATTTAATATTTTTAAAAAATCTTTGGAGTATGGTAATAATATAATTAATATTTTAATAATGGAAAAGAATATTAAATGCATTTTGAATGTTAAAATGACTTATACCAAAAATTTAATAGCTAGACTAATTTACATCCATGTCCTTGGCCTAGCTAGACTAATAAATAATATTAATTTTTATATAAACTTGTGATAGTTTAAAAACAAAAAAATTAAACGCGATTCAATTTGTCATTCCTTTAGTACATTATTAAAACAATATATATTAATTAAGCTTGGGTGTGAAGATTTATCTATAAGCATTCCTCCCTCTGGAGTAAAGCCGTCTACTTAGTATTAACTTTGACATCCCGGAGAGAGACAAACACACTTCCCTTTTATCCGAAAAGAAAGCTAAAGAAGTAATTTTACACATTTTTGGTATACTTGAGGCATTTTTATACTAAGCTATGTTTGTTTTACATCAGCCCTATTACCTTCCTAAACATTTTTTTTTATCTCTATTTACTACCCTCCTCCACGAACAATTCCTTTGTTTTTCAGAAAAACATTGAATTCATTTGACAAGTACTCTCTGTCATTGTCTGTACATACAATTTTTATGTTGTTGCCAGTCTGCTTTGTCACAAAAGCTTAATAATCTTCAAAATTTGCAAACTCTTCTTATTTGTGACACATGAGAAATACAAAGCTGTATTCCGAGCATTCATCCTTACACAATAAAGAATACTTTGAACCGCCCGGTGAATGTACATAAACTGGACTGCAGACATCCGAATGAATATTTTCACCGGGATTATCAGCTTTCGATCTCTTGCTTGATGGGTGTGGTTTACGAGCATGCTTTTCCCCATAGCACAAACTTCACAGCAAAAATTGGATTTCTCTTTGATTACTAAACCATTAGCTATATTAAATTTTTCTGTCACATTAATTTAACTGACATTAATGTGACCCAACCTCTCATGCCACAGCTTCAGGGAGTTAACTTCTGCAACATTACATTTTGGACGAACTTGTACCTCAAAAAGCATTCGGAACAGCGATCCATGACACACATCTGTCGCACCACTGCTTTCTCGGACCTCACAGTGACAATGGTAACTATGGAATGAGAATTTGTGGTCATTGATCACTCCCACTGAAAATAAATTTTGTTTCAGATCTGGAACTAAAAGTATATTGGTCAATTTCTGGTTGACCTGCTTTCCATGCACTTCTGAAAAAATATATTTTTTGCCAACACCTGCTGCAGGTAACACCATGTCACTTGCAATTTGAACTAACTACCAGCAGGCCTGAGTTCACTGAAAAATTCACGGTGTAAGGTCATGTGCAGGCTTGCATGTAAGTCTGCCAACAACATAGATTTGTCCTCATCTGTCATTTCTGAGAAGAAAGCTGATATATCACACACATATGCAGATGTGGGATCATTACTCCTTATGTTTCATTTCTTTTCTTCATCTGCTATTCACTTTTCACATTCACAATACCAGTGACCAATCGCGTTGCAGTACTTACAAGGATGTTTTCTTTTCAACTCTTCGATACTCTTGGAATTTTTCTTCTGCTTGTCCTTGGAATCATTACCTTTCTAGTAATTAGATGACAATTTTTCATGTTTATCCAGTTTTAGCTGCAGGGCTTTTACCTACAACTCAACTAATGACTCCTCTTCCATTGATGTCAATATTTTGTCCTGACGAATTATCCGCGCGATTAGCCCTTTCCTGGCCCAAGCGCTTGAAAGTGCTTGCCGTTAATTTGTCATTTCTAGCCTAAATGCTCAAAAGCGCTCACCGTTAATTTGTCGTTCCTGGCCTAAATGCTCAAAAGCGCTCGCCATT
This sequence comes from Timema douglasi, assembly GCA_901482245.1. NCBI lineage: Eukaryota > Metazoa > Arthropoda > Insecta > Phasmatodea > Timematidae > Timema > Timema douglasi. The sequence goes on along the minus strand of CABEEJ010001759.1, from coordinate 81,409 downwards.
ATTTTGGCACTCTCTAAGCCATCTGTTGGGCTATTTGCTAACTATTTTTTATTTAGTTGTTATTTATGAATATAGAGTTCTATATCATATTAAATTTATTATTTTCTTAGCGTTGTTAGTATAATTGTTAGTTTTGCTTTAGAATGACCTCCTTACAAGATGATATGATTGTTTTGGAGCTCAATAATGACGTATCTGGCAGTTAATCTGATAGTTTTGATGATAACAATATTGATATTGAGTGTAATTATGATAATGAAGATCCTGAATTATTTTACATAAGTGATGGGGATCTGGAAAACAATTTAAATGGAGGTAGTGATTGTGATGCTGCTGTAAGGTATTTTCAACCACCTTTGTTGACATTTACTGACAGGCTACAATTTGATGTTTCAAATGAATATGTGGGCAATACTGGTCCTGTAGGTTCCAATGAACTATGTTATGCTAAACTAGTGTTAGGTAATAACATTTTTCAGCACTTTGCCGAAAATACAAATAAATATTCCATTTTTAGGCAATAAAAAGTAGGTAAAGTGCGTCAAGAGTGGTATGAAACTACTAAGGAAGAAATGCTGGCCTACATAGGAGTATTGGTTTCTATGGGTGTATTTTATTTGCCAGAAACATATGCTTACTGGCACAGCTCAGACATTGAATTTCCTGTAATTTGTAATTGCATGACTTGCCCCTCTGCAGAATTGATTGTTTTCTTGAATACCACCAGGAAAAAAGTTGAGTTTGAGTTGAAAGCTAATTTTAAATATTAATTAAATAATTTGTTTGATTATAATATTTAGTTCCTATTAATGTCAATGTGATCCCTAATATAACAAGTTGTTTCTAAAAATTTCAACGTAATATGTTAATTGCATCTCGAGTTATTGCCTATAGCATAGACCCATGTGCAAATTTTCATGTTATTAAAAATAAAGAGGATAATGGTGGGGAATTGGGCTCTTATAATAGGGCTGGGAAAGGTTAAAATCTCCCTTTTATACTCATCTTTAGCATTATACTCCCATGCCATAGTAAATTCCAAGAATCTTGATAGCAGACTGCTCAGCAGTTTAGATATCACAGCTGAATCAGGTGGCTTTTCACCTGCGTCATCAAGATTCTTACAGATGCTTTCAGATTTTTCTAGCTGTGTCGCGACAGTCATGCCATTCTTTATCCGAAAATTGCCGCCAAAAATCTTGTTTCGCATCTTCACTTGTATCTCCATACAAAGAATATAGTTTATCCCAGATCTCTTTTGGTGTCCTACAGTTTATTAAATTCACATGAAATGTCCAATCCACTGAGCTCAAAAATATCACTGCTGTTTTTGACTTACACTTTTTCCATACCTTCCACGCCTGGAATTGTGCTGTTTTGTCGGGCTCTGTATCTGTCCCTTCCACAAATTCTATCAAATCTTAAGTATCAAGTAAGAACGACACACTAAATTCCCACAATGCAACTTTTGTGAGATCGTTTATGTGTCCTTCTCCATCATTACTGCAGGCAGAGAAAAAGAAAAGAATATATACTGGATGCAATATACACCTACTGATGACACGAACAAAACATACCAATGATACAAACAAAAAGTATGTAACAATGACACGAACAAAAGGTCTCTTGACCCGCACTTCACAATATAATGGCATTGCAGTGGAAGCGTGCTGTTCTTTATTTTATCAGCCATTAAACAAATCTACATTTGAGAATGAATTTGTCTAACAACTACCGAAATTTATTAATTACTCTGGAGATCACAAACACAAGAACAAACATTACAAGTCCATTAAATACAATTGGAAAAAAAACAACGTGCATGCGCGCAACAACACAACAGACCAGAGACGGAACAACTACATATGTCTCATCATAGTCAAGAACCAAATAATGTCAACAAAATTTATAACTCACTTGAATATTTAACTTAGGTTAGTATATTTTCTTATTATTTTTAACAAGAATAGATAAATGTGTCTAGCTCAGGTAGAAGGAAAAGTTATTTCACACCTTAATAGGTTTTATAGTAATATTCTTAAGTACTAGCTACCCCTAGTTCTCCCTGTTCCTTTACAAAACTGCCCAATCACCCTCACCCCTCTCACAACCATTTGTCATCAGTATCTATTAACTCTTTGGGGCCAGCTTCCTCCCGAGATTAATAGCATTACCCCTGGAGTAGGGGAAGAGGGGCGGGAACCTCAAAGGACTGTTGACAATTATATAAAATTAAATTTTCTATAACACGTGGTTAGTCTAAATAAGGAGAGTGAAAGACAAAATTAAGGTTCTTGCTTTGGGATTTGTTTGTAACATTTTAGAAAACATTTTAAAATAGTAATTTTTTAGTAAGGAGTGTCACAAAATGAAATTCAAGTCTTATTATTTCAAGTTGTTTTTAAAAGGGTTGGGCCGATAAGCCCTTTTGCAGATATTGCCGCTGCCGATATTGCCGGTAACCGATGTCACTCTAGTTTTCTTTCATTCATTACTACATAGTTTAGTTAATTCAGCCAATGGAAAAAATAGGGGTTGTATAAAATATACTCAAACCCCAAAAATTAAAGTTATTTAAATAGAAAGCAATATATTGTGCGCATACGCAGGACATGGCTTGTACTTAAAGATTTAGGTATAATTTCATATTAGTTTGGTATACAACTTGTATTCAATTATAATTACGTTACTTATAGTCATAATATGATGTAGTTTTAATTTTTTTATAAATCCACAACAAATAAAATCATACTGGTTCACCTAATGTTGTTTAACTTTGTTACTTGAGGAAATCTTTATCTCTAATATATTTATCAAGTATTTCATAATTTTAAATAAACCATAAGGTAAATAAAATTGAATGGTTTATTTTGTTTAAAATGTTGGTTTTGCTGTTTATTATAAAATAAAATATCTAATGCAGAATTAAACAATTTGTGTTTACATGCAAGAGACTGTATTTAAATATTTTGTTTGAACTGTGAACTATATTTTCATGACTAGAAAATTTAAAATATATCTATAGATTTTTAACTATCGGTGTAAAATATCTGCATGATAAAAAAAAAATTATCCTTGGCCGATTGTGTTAGTATTGGCCAATAAATTGGATCGGTTATTGGCATCGACCTGGCCCTAGTTTCTAAGCTTATAATAGCGAATACACTTTTGCTATTTATTTTTCTCAGCTGTTCAATAGAAGATTTAGGGAGGTGGGGTTATATTCTCATGGTCTACCCTGACGTTACACCACTTGATATAACTCACTAAGCCATTTCTTCTCCTAACCCGTATCACTCACATTATATTAATTCAGTTTTCATACATTTATAGGTAATTAGACAATTATTTGATTTTATTAACCCTTTAACAATAATAACGAGTGTGTGTTTATTTTTGTTGTGCATTTTTCTTTTTTACAGAACCTTCTTCTTACAAATTCTCAGACAGAAAAAACAACAAATGATAGACATACTTTGGCCTTTGAGAAAACCCAACAGATGACACATGATGTTCCATCGGTTAACTTTCAAACTGTAAAATCAAATGCGGTGGAAGGCGAAACATCTAAAAGAAGAGAAAAACCATCATTAAGAGAACAAGAAAGTAACCAAAATTTACAAAATGACCTAATCAGCGAAGCTGAGGTCTATGAGGATCAGGTGAAGATCTCAACATTCAAAGAACTTACAGGGAACTTGACCAATAACACTCTGGAAGACAACAGCCCTACAACAGAACCAAACACCCAAGGACTTAGTCCTATCTTAAATTCATCAACAAGGTATTTCATTTCAGATGATTTTCTTTCTTCTGATGTTGACAAACAGGATCCTAGGTCTAAACCCCAAGAAAAACATGAACGTATACCCTCCCTCTTGCAGACTGCTTCTGTGGTTATGTCCCATTTACATTCAGCCAACTCAAATGAACATACTCGGAAACTTACTCTGACGGAACCCATGCACTTTATAGCTCAGCCATCTAATCCCAGTTATTTATCATTGGAGCCGTCAAACTTTATGAAAGATAAGTTCCTCAAAAAGGGTCGATCCATATCAGAAGCTAATGTACAACTATTAAATCCTAGCGCTTCTGACACTGACTCGGCTTCTCTTCGCGTGCTAATAGCTGCACCCCTCGAACCCCTCGCTGAAAACAACCCTCTCCAGGAAAATACTGATGTTCAAACACGTGATGGTTGTATCGACCAAGTGCCCCCTCCCAAGGATTCCTCTCACATTAAAATAAGGAAGTTTAGTCATGAGAACGATATGAAGATAATACCATCGGATCATGAATACCTCTCAACACATCTTGACGATTCCCCAGTGATATTAAATGATGAATATCATGATACTATGCCACCATCTCACAGCGAAGATTTGGACCAGACGATCGTACACTCTAGCAACGAGAAGTTATCAAAGGCGAGTCATCTAGAGTTGGCCAGAGAGTTGACAAGATGTCAAGAACTACTGCGCATGCAGTGCAACCTTAATGCTGTGTACAAAAAGGAGGTGAGTTTTTATGGAAAGTTTTTTTTAAAACACCGCATCTTACTAACTGTTCGAGTTATACGCTTATGTACTAATTATGCCAATGGTGTTAGGGATTGGGAAGTTTATATTTAGATTAAGTGTATCCACATTTGTGTGGAGTGAGAGTGGAAAATAATTTTAGAAAAACAACCCTCAGTACACCCGACCGAGATTTGAACCTCATTCTCCCCGTAATCTGCAGTCTTGTCTATTGCAAGAGTAGTGCTTTAAACCATGCGGCCATCAAAGCAGGTTTTCTTTTAATTTCAATTATAAGCTACATTCATATGTTTAGTAGACAAAAGTTCATAGTCTTGTTTATTGACTATTATTAAAGTTATTTAACTGTCACCACCTAGACATGGAAATCAAACTTAGTACCTTTTACTTTATATGTCAATATTCTGACACTGAGCTATATGGATTCATCTCGTGTCTAGGTTCATTCTTCCAGAGTGAGTCTAAGCACCATACAAACATGTATAGTTTAGTAGGTTGCCAGTATATTAAGCCATATTTCCTAAGTTCTTGTGTCAATTTTAACACTTTTTCTTTATAAAAGTACCTTCTAATGGTATTAAAAAAAACCTCTGATTTAGTTTATTTTACACTAAACAAACAATTAAATGCTATATCGTCTCCTTGTTCCTTTATGCTAATTTTCATAATTTAAAGGATTTTATTGATCACTGAGAGCAAAACATATTTTTTTATGTCCAATGTTTTCCTACTACGATTCAGTGTGGCTGAAAACCTGAAATATTCAGGGAATTTGAAAGATAAGAAAAAATCAGGGAAAAGTCAGGGAATTTGACCATGAAACAGGGAAAATGAGGCATTATCATTATTTTATCAAAACAAGAGAAACAATTATTTTTTTTGCTAACTCATTTCTATTATTGTATATAATGCCAATCACAGATAAAGTGAAATAATAATAACCTTCAGACACATTTTGTTGCTTTGATTATTTTCTTAACATGAACTAAGCTCATCTAATAATGCACATGTCTGTAAACTATGTTTAGGTTTAGGTGGAACAGGAGGGCTCAATCAAATTCATGAGACAATATCCGATCAAGTATTTCATTATGTATTCACTTGCATGAGTAATGAGCAAAAAACTAAAGCAACAACAATATTGTATATCCCCCACTGTTCTGATTCATTCCTTGTTTATCTTAACAAATTACTTGCATTTGAGCCTGGAGCTTCCCATCTTCGGGCTGACACCTTAGTCAACGTGCTCACCATTGCAGGCCACAGACAATTAATGTCAGTTCAAACATGTGTTCAATTGAAGATTGATCCATACTTAATGGCCAACAGTTTTATATAAACGGGTAAAATAGGATCAGGGAAAAATAAAAATGTTGTGTGGAAAACCTGGAAAAATCGGGGAATTTGAACAATGAATTTCTGTGGCCACCCTGTGATTACACTGCAGGCAATAATTATAGTGTGGAATAAGTACAGTCCAATTAAAGAAAGCCTTATCTGACAGCTAGAAAAGCTACTTGATCTTTTTACATATATTCATACATCATGTCACATTACCTGTAGCTGTTACTTTTGATGAATATTTTCAATCCCTACAAAATAACAAAAATAACATAGTAAAATGTTAACAATGTTGGCAATAAAAATATATCTCTATTTTATAAAATGCTTTTTCTCTTAAAATTGGACTGAAAATTTTAAGGAAAGACAGTATCATTATTCAGCTGAAAATAAGGTATAAAACTATATTTCTCATTGGACCCAGATGAAAATTTAACACTAACCTGCACTATTAGAGCCTATTATACTGATACACTCGTGATGACCAATTATTTTATTACTATTTTACACCTTTTGCCCAAGTATATTACAATTTTAAAAGTAAAGTCAAAATTAAAAAGTTTATTTTAAATAGCATTAAGAAAATAGGTGGCTATTAAGTTGTTTGCATATAACTTGAACAGGTAGTAAGACGCGATGATAAAAAATATATATATACATATAGATATCAAATTGTACTTCAAACATGTTTTCCCCTTCAGCTTGTGAGTTTAGGTCAACAGCTGAGTCAACGAGAATCAAATGAAGCTAAGATGATATCAAACATGAAAAAGATCATTCAATCTCAGATGTGTCACATTAACAAGCTGCATAAAGATACTCTGACAAACTCAGAACGCTTCACCCACAGGTAATTTTACTTATAGGAGTGCCTTATTAAATAATCTCTATAAAAAAACTCTTTTAGTTTTATGAGGTAATGATATCATATTAGGAAGGGGCGTTGCTCATTTCACACTCCCTTCTCATGAGTAGGTGCGGATTCAATGGTGGGCAAGAGGGGCGTGGGGGACAAAAAGGCACAGTTGACCCCTCTGTAAAAGTTAAAAAATTATAATAAAAAAACAAAATGTAAGTTCAAATTTTAGAAAGAAAATACCATACATATAAATTATACAATATCTTTTTTACGCACAGACACCTCTTAGGCCGGATCGGCACATGCGTTATTCGTCCACGTACATTCAATGTTCAATGTGACTACCACACAAAAAGAAGACTAATAATCACCTGAGAGAAGTTCATCCACGAATACCGAATATAAAGTATGTGTGGACAGCAGAAGGGGCGAAACTGTGGAGGACTCTGCCTCCCTTTATATAATTTTCCTCTCCCTGGAATAAATTCCACTCATTTATTATCAAATATGAAGTTGAAAGATGATCTTAAATAAAACTCTAAATGACTTCTAGATGTATTCTTTTAACAAAAATTTTCCATAGAAGACCTCTTCAAATAATGACTAGCTTAGAGGCATCTAACTGGCATAAAAAGTCAGGGGAGGAAATTTCCAAATATCTTCAAATAAATACTACTAGACTAGAGTAGTCTGACAGGAAAAGTTAGGAGAGGAAAGCTTTAAATAGCTTCAAATCACTACTAGACTAGAGTAGTCTGACAGGAAAAGTTAGGGGAGGAAAGCTTTAAATAGCTTCAAATCACTACTAGACTAGAGGCATCTACCTGACAGGAAAAGTCACAGGAGGAAATATTTAAATAAATATCTTCAAATAACTACTAGACTAGAGGCATCTAACTGACAGGAAAAGTCACAGGAGGAAATCTATAAATAGCTTCAAATAACTACTAGACTAGAGGAATCTAACTGACAGGAGAAGTCAGGGGAGGAAAGCTCTAAATAGCTTCAAATCACTACCACACTAGAGGCATCTAACTGAAAGGAAAATTTAGGGGAGGACATTTCTAAATGACGTCAAATCACTACTAGACTAGAGTAATCTGACAGAAAAAGTCAGAAGAGGAAGGCTTTAAATAGCTTCTAATGTCATCCAAATTTTAAAAATGTCTAGGGGAGGAAAACTTAAAATATCTTCTAGATGCATGTCATTTTGAAGAATTTTCAAGCGAGGACCACGCCAAATAGCCTAGTTTCTGAAATGATTCAATTTTCAAAATTTTGTCGGCGGAAGATCACTTCAAAGATTATCTTCTAGAGAAATATAATTATCATAGAATATTACGATGAGGATCACTCTAAATAGCTTCGAGGGGCATACAAATTTCGAAAATTTCTAGGTGAGGAACACTTTAAATGCTTTATAAAAGAATTACATTTAAAAAGAAATCAAGGTGAAGAATACTCATAGCTTCTAGAGTGAACCATTTTTCAAAAAAAATTTGGACGAGGACCACTCCAAATGATTTATAAAAACTATCTGTTTTTAAAAAAATTGGAAGGATGACCACGGTTTGAAACATATATAAGATCAAATATGAATGTGAAACTATTAAATGGCCTTAAACAGAAATCTAACATTGTGAGTAACTATGTTATTTATAATTATGACCCTCCCTATGAAAATGATCTGGATCCACCCCTGCTGATGAGTACCGATAAAATGATTCCTAAGTCAGAGGATTGGGTGGTAATGATTGATTTTCTTCAAGAGGCAGCCATTACCTCTTTGTGCAATGGTATCAATGTAAAGTGAGAACTGTGTTCTTCCTTTCATTGTAATTGTGTTATTTCCTTTTATATATTCGTATCCACCTTTCCTGTACTGTCTTCCAAATATAATAAAATATTATTATTAGAGTTCTAATAAGATCATTAAAAAAAACTTTTAACAGTGACTAATTATAACTCAATCCAAAACTGACACAAAAACTTTTCATTTCTTAAATCAACATATTCAGGTCATGTGATTTGTGATATCCCAGGCTGCAAAATTAGCTGGCTGCCGCGAAAACACATTATCATGGATACCTCAAGAAGCCCTCTTAGGTTTCATGTAGCAAAGATTCCCAAAATGCATACATAATATTATTATCATTTACAGATCAATGATAGAAGATCATTATTTTCTCTTTAATGTCCTGAAAAGCTGAAATTTAAATTTAATTGAATACTGTTCTTAGTTGACAAATTACATGCAGGCCTACTCACACTTTTATCATCATCAACTACTCATATTGAACACCCCAATTACCCTGAAAGAGTTACACCATAGTGTAACCCATCAAGGTGAGCGTGCTGCTTTTCAGGGTAAACGAAGTGTACCCTTCAGCTAGTTATACTGGTCATCAACCCACATTTTGTTTATATATAATTTTTCAACATATTTTCATATTATTTTTATGAATGCCACAGACTTCAAACCAAATACTAATTTAAATATATTATCTAATAAATACCATGTCACAAGACACATTCTATCATTGTTTAACAAAACTCATTCTATTATTCTGTTTGTTTTATCTTCTTATAATAAATAGTCACTCACCTTGTCAAAATATTGAACACTTTTGGCCTTAAACGCCTCTTGATATGCTTAGAGTAAGAGTCAATCATCATCATAATCTTTCTCTATCCTTCCACCATTCTTCCTCCTTTAATTTCTTCCATTCTTTTCCTCTCACTTGCACAATTTTGTCTCTCTGTATCTCCCATATTCAAGCATAAATAATAAACATAATTTTAAAATAATGGTTGATTGATATCTAGAGAATGTCATATAATAAATAAACTGGCAAAAGTTTGTTTGTAGCAGACTTTAAACTAAAATATTGTAGATGGTTCTTATATCATTGAAACCATTAGAATACTTTTCCTCTTTTGTACTAATTTTCTATGTTTGTGCACCCTTATAAATTTTAGATTGTTAACATATTCACAACTGTAAAAACATAATTAATTATTGATGTATTTGGTACTAAAAAAAAATTATTTTTTTTAGCAATTTTGAAGAAAATTTGTCAAATATTTTCTTTAGCAAGTTTTTGTTGTTTGTCACACTAAGCGTTTTTATTAAAATTGTTTATAAAAAAATATATACAAATTTCAGATTTTAAACATACAAGATGTCTACAAATTCTCCAATTCCTCTTTGAGTATGATTCCTTACATAGAGGTGTAATGATATAGATAATGATGAAGTGTAATCAGCTGATTATTACTGCATTAGCATTGAATCGTAATCACTGTGTTACTGTTGATTAGTTGTTATTTAAAAATAATAAACAATCCACACTTTAGAAACACAACAAATTTATAAAATGTTTAAGACAAATATATGTTGTATCATTGATAGACTACTAAAAAAACCAGTCAATTATTGATTACTAATTTTAGAGCTATATGACTTAACTCCAATCTAACAAGACTGAACTGATCACACAACCTGAGCTTAACATTCATTTTAAGCTATAAAATGTTTCCTTAATGTTGTAAATAAATATGATAATGTTTTTAAAGACTCTAAAAAATAAGTTTTTAAATGAATTTGAAAGGAAATTATATAGGTTTGTTAATTAGAATGTCACCAAACATTTATTTATCAACTACATCTGGGTACCTGATGTAAATTTATTTTGAAAAANAAAAAAAAAAGCTTTTATTAAGCACATTGTTATAACCTAAAGGATATACAGTAAGTGACATTGTAATCATGGGTTAAGGATACTCACCATTATTTCCAGGAGAGTAAATGAGAGAGATAACATGCATAGTTAAAATACTTTTTTTCTTCTTATAACATTGTGTCGTTCATGGTTTAAATGAGTTTGTAAAACGGTCACAAAGCTTTTTGAGACAGGTATGTCATATTATGCTATTCTCTACACTCCACAACATACTACATGCACATGTTCTTTCAACTGCCCTAATCAAAATAGATCCAATTGGCTGTAACTGAGAAGGCTATACAAAAGCCCTTACTTAACCTCTTTAACCTCTTTGAGAAAATCATGATTAACCACTTTAAGATGAAACTAAACATCAAAAGACATCAGTCATGTTACATGTTTAGCTTGTTTTGCTACAAGGAATCACGCTCTGAATAGGAAATGCTATAATTTGTATACCTCCTGTACCAAATCTCAATTGTTTAAGATACCTATTTAACTTAAACTTTCTGAAGCAAATGATTATATCAGCACATGACTCATTAGTTAACTTACGTATAGAACAGGCACAACATCCAGCCCCTGGCCATTAAAGAGTAAACCCCCATTTCACCAATAATACATTTTTCAGCCATGCCAGGAATCTAACCCGAGACCCTTAGCTCAATAGACAGACATACTACTTACTTAGTTACGAGTTCAGACTATTCACTCTCAACATTGGTGCTAAAAGCTCCTATGTTGAATACTGCTTTTTCATTTCTCAAGTCCAAGCTCATCATAATCTTTGCGTTATAAATATTTGTTAATACTTATTGGCATATAAACTAAAACAAATCTTAATTTCATTATATTTAATATCAGACTTTCGAGGAACGAGCAAAGCTCCTTAGCAGTGGGCCAAAACCAGGGTCTATTCGAGATCCACATCCAACACTTGAAACTCTATCCAGAATTTGCATCCCTTTGGAACTCGGAGATGCCTGGTGTGTTCCTTTCGTGGGTCTTCTTTGACAAAGATGTGGCCAAAACACCGACCAATGAAGGGCTGGACATTGACTTTAGCCACTCGGTTGTCTACCGTGTGGACATCAACCACGCTTTCTTCAACTACCTGCTGTTTGTAAGTGTTTCGATCTCTTAAAAGGGATTTGAGGAAATGATGTTTTGATCTTTAATGATATGAATATTTTGAAATCAACTGTGTTTGATTTGGATATCCCTTTCAGTCACTAAGATATGGGGTGATAACAAAAAATATTAATATTTAATTTGACTTAAACATTTACTCTATTTTCCTGAAATTTTGAGGTTAATTAATGTGGATGTATATGAATCATACTGTACTGACAATAGTGGACTAGACTTATTATTGAATAATATGTAAACTAATAGTTATGAATTATATAAATTAGAACTACATTATATATTTATGTTTTAACAAGACATTTAATTGATTATTATTAATAATAATAATAATAATAATTTGTAATAAATAATATGATAGATAATTAGGAAAACAATAGAGCACAAATAAAAGTAAAAACATTAACACATATTTACACACACTTCAATATTTCTATGCTAATATAGGATCTTCCTCAGAAAGTAGTAGTAGTTAACTAAACAGGATGTTGTCTTTAGTGATGCCAACTCGATTGGTAAGTTGGATTTCAAATTCTCTGCAGGTTGTTTCTCTATTACTCTGTGGATGGTATGTAGTAATAGTGTAGTCTTTAGGTTGAAATTAACGAATATTTAGTTTGGGTGGTTTTCTAGACTTTGTGATCCATTGATGTGCCAGTTCACATCTTCTTAACTGAGACATATTACACTGTGTCTTGTTAAATGATTTTAACACCTTGACAGTGTAGCAGTCCTCAAAGTTGAGGCTATGAGTGGAAGCATGTGCTGAAACTGGTTTTTCTGGATTCTTGATTTTGGTGTCATGGCGGTGTCCATTCGTTTACGGAGAGTTTCAGTGGTGAGTCCAACATAGTGTTCTGTACATTGTTGGCATTCTAGTTGGTAAATTAGGTTACTGGACTCACATGTGTGACTGCCTTTGGTGGTATGGATGGAGTTGATGATGTTGCTAGAGAAAGTGGCAGCTTGATGATGTATTTGGCAGGTTTTGCAGGTTGTTTTGTTACAAGGTTGAGAGCCTTGTTGTACCAGCTAAGAAGATGGGAACTGGCACATCAATGTATCACAAAGTCTAGAAAACCATGTTGTGACTTGAGTAATTCCATCCATTCAATAGAGCATTTTAGTAGGTGAGCCTTGACCTGCGATGGGCAGTGCCATCTAAATGTTCTTTAATGTCTTCTTTTACTTTGTTGTTTTATTATTATTTATGATGTATATATGATCTGTACTATTGATTACAAGAATGAACAAATAATCATGAACAACTTTGCTTTGTGTTTTAAATATGTATAAGGTATGAAAACCATTAATTGAGGTCATAATACCATTTGCGACAGGCTATGGGCCCAGATACGTTTTTAAGTTTCAGTTTTGAGTGTTATTCGTGATCGTTTGTCTGCAACATTACATCAGTTCGTGTTGGTTAGCTTCTGATTCGATTGAACTCAAAAATTGTGCTCGAAATGTCATCAGTTAATGTCAGTAATTATAAAATAGAGCCATTAAATAAAAATAATTATGATACATGGGAAATACAGGCAAAAGCAGTCCTCATTCGTAGTGGACTTTGGTGTTACGTGAGTGGTGAAACATCAATACCTGCAGAAGAAGCAGATAAGAAGAAATGGCAGGAATATGACTCACATGCAAGGTCAGATCTAATATTGATAATATCCCCAAACGAACTAAAACATGTGAAAAATTGTGACACATCGAAGTCATTATGGGACAAATTGAAAAGTGTATACCGAAGTCGAGGTCCTGCTCGTAAAGCCACATTACTAAAACGACTCGTTCTGCACAAGATGAAGTACAACGATGATATGAGTACCCACCTAGATGAGTTCACAGATGCTGTAGATAAGCTCCAAGATATGGGAATAGAGATAAACGGTGATTTGTTGAGCATCATGATGCTCTACAGCCTATCCCCTGCCTACGAAAACTTTCGTATAGCAATTGAAAGTAGGGATAATTTACCAACTCCTAGTGAATTAAAAATCAAGATTATGGAAGAATCGAATGCTAGACACAAGGATGACCTCAAAGATAAGCATGAGGATGCATTTTTTGTTAAAAAATTTAATAAACATCACTATAAAAATTTTAATTCAGGTCAAAATCACAAAAAATTTCGATCTGGTCAAGGTCATCAAAATAAGAATAATAGTGGTAACATGAACTGCCAAAGATGTAAAAAGTCAAATCATAGGACAGAAGATTGCTGGTTCAACAAGAAAAAGGAATCCACCTTCAAAATTGAAGAATGTTTTTCAATAGGCCTACACCCATCACCACCCATGAATTCTATTTGGTGTCTGGATAGTGGATCTACTTCACACATGTGCAATGACCAAACAAAATTTTCAAAACTATCTGAGCCAATTGATCATGGCATTCTCAAGCTCGCATCAGAGGAACACACTGCAACTATTTCAGGTATTGGTCTAGTCAAAATTCAGCTCAATGATAACTCAATAGTAAATTTACCTGAAACTTTGCATGTACCAAAATTGACCACAAATCTTTTCTCTGTTGCAAAAATTACTAATAAAGGTTTTAGTGTTATTTTCAAGAAGGATTACGCGCAAGTTGTAGATGATCATGGTAATCTTATTCTAAAAGCAACACGATACAATGGTCTGTACTGTTTTGATGCAAACATGTCAGAATATGCAAATTTATCTTCAGGTATTTCTGAAAAGTCAAAAATTGAAATGTGGCACAGAAAATTGGGTCACATAAATGAGTCAGATTTAAAATTGGCTCTAAAAGATAATCGCCTAAAAGGTTTGCATTTTAACACCAATGAAAGTCTTGGTGAGTGTGAAATATGTATTAGAGGAAAATTCACCAGACTACCTTATCACATTAGGGAACAACCGAAAAGTGTAGATAAGCTGGAAATAATACATTCTGATGTTGTAGGCCCCATGCACACCACTTCACCCGGAGGCTCCAGATATTTTGTTACCTTTATTGATGAGGGAACTCGCTATACCAGAGTATATTTCCTGAAAAATAAAAATGAAGTCTTAAATACTTTTAAAGAATTTAAAAATGAAGTAGAAAATCTGACAGGAAAAAAGATTAAATATCTTCAAAGCGACAATGAAAGGGCAGAATATAGAAATTTGGAGTTTGACAAATTCTTATCAGATTGTGGGATTAGAAGACGTCTTTCCGTTGTAAGATCACCCCAGCAAAATGGATTGGCCGAACGAAAAAATAGGTCACTGCAGGATAAGGCCAGATGCCTACTACTGGAATCAAATTTGCCCCACTCATTTTGGGCTGAGGCCATCAATTGTGCAAATTATTTATTAAATCGCAGCCCATCCAGGATTCTGAAAGGTGAAACTCCATATCAAAAGTGGACTGGTCATGTACCTTCAGTTCATCATCTTCAAGTTTTTGGATACAAAGCGTTCATGCACAACAAGGACCCCAACAGAAGAAAATTTGATTCAAGAGCCAAAGAAGGCATTTTTGTCGGATACTCTGAAGTATCAAAGGCATATCGTATTTGGGTGCCATCCCAAAGAAAGATTTCAATTGTGAGAGATGTAAAAATAATTAACAAGCTCTACTATGAATCCAACCAAGAACCCTCAAGTGGTGATCTATTCAGGGAAGAATACTGTGAACAACAATCAAATACACTGAAAAAGGAAGAAAAAAGTAACAGTCAAGAGATTTCAGTAATAAGGAATGACGAAAAAAGATGTTTAAGACCAAGAAATACAATTAGACTACCCCCTTGGATGAATGATTATGACATGTCAGCATTATGTGAAGTTAAGGAAGCTCTAGAAGGGCCAGATGCGGAAGAATGGCATGAAGCCATAAAAAATGAAATCAAAGCCCATATAAAGAATGATACTTGGGAATTAGTGACAAAACAAAATGGAGCAAATGTAATAAGTTCCAAAATGGTGCTAAAAAATAAGTATAAACAAAATGGCGATCTTGAGCGGAGAAAAGCACGTCTTGTAGCTCGAGGATTCTCACAAAGACCAAGGCTCGACTATGGAGAGACGTATGCCCCAATCGGCAGATTAAGCTCTAACAGAACTCTTCTTGCTGTAGCAGTCGAAGAAAATCTAAAAATAAATCAACTTGATGTCTCCACAGCTTTCCTTAATGGGGATATAGACGAAAAATTATTTATGCAAAAGCCAGAATTTCTAGAAAGAATCCTATGCAACATCATGGTTGAAGAAAGTGCTAATGAAGACTTCACCATGTTCAAAAAGGTAAAGAAAATGCTTGAAGAGCTACGCAAACAAAATGGTGAAAAGGTATGTCGTCTTAAGAAGGCGTTGTATGGACTAAAGCAAGCAGGACGCCAATGGTTCTGTAAATTAGATTCCAAACTTTGTAAATTAGGATTCATCCCTTCACAGGCTGATCCTTGCATATACATTATGATCAGAGGAAGAAATAAAATACTGGTCGCAATTTATGTAGATGATGTAATCATTGCATCAAATAGTCAAGAAAAATTGAATCATATAAAGAAGGAGCTGTTGAACGAATTGGCCCCTTCTAATTCATATGAACGAGTTTCTACCGTTACAGTTTTGAAAAATAAAGCTCTGTAAACCTGATATAAATTAATTTTAAAAACTCACCAAAATAATTAGATGTCACATTCTTTTATTGAAATTTTCACTGGTGGGCATGCAGACAAAGAATTAAATCTATTCTTATATGGTTTAACAGTGACTCGGAGGTTGGGGCTTTAATCTCTGCTGGTTGTATTGAGGTTTTCTTTCCTAGGTGGCTTCTCACTATTCCTCCATACAAAAAAGATGGGGTGTGCATTTCATCCTCATTCCTCATCTTTACTTTATTACTTTAACTATGCTGATAGTCTTAATGTCTAAGACATGATGCACACAAAAAAACTAATTGCATCCAGCACTAATATAACTACAAAAAAAAAGTGTACATTTTGTTCCAGGAGGAGTGTGCTGTGGACCTACAAATATTAATAGACGGGAGTTGGGTGTCAGTGGGCCAAGGTGCGCTTCACTTTGCGGAGCTACTTGACTATCCTAATAACAAACTTCACCTTACCATACCAATTGTGGGGCCTCATGAGAATAATCCTCACACCGAACTTGGGATACTCCAGTGTTGGTTCCGCATGAATTGTCTCCTAGATCAAATTAAGAACTTTAAAGATGAACTTAAAAAACCTACACCCAAGGTATGCTTCGCACAACATTCATTCATTTTACATATAATTGATAATATGTGTAAATTAGTTTTCATGATATATAAAATAACTGGTCTTGAATATTCAAACAATATAATCTTTATTTACATTATGACCTGTAGGTGATGGACTGTAAAATATTTTTAATATAAATCTATAATACACACACATCCAATGATTCCTCTATGGCAATGGTTTTCAACCTGAGATCTGCAAGTATTTTTCATTAGTTCCTTGAAATTTGAATAGTATTTTTTAATGATGGTTTCAATGTGCTAATGTGGTATATTGTGTCACCCAGTTATTTTTAATCAATTATGCTATTACTTAATACAACCAAAAGAACCCAATGAAGAAAAAATAGACGACACATTATTATTGATCAAAAACTTGAGCTAAAATCAGGGCTGTTTGGTTGGTAGGCCAATACTTCGACTTCGACTGCAATTCCTCTACTTTTCTTCTGTCCGACTCCTACTTCGAAACCTTCATAAATGGCTAATTTATATTAATCAATGACTTTAAAAAATTGACTACAGTAAAATTTTCCAATATGGGTTACTTCATGGGAAGCTTCTTTGGCATTGTGAATTTATATATAAATAAATTTGTCAATCCAAATTACAAATATTGGTCCTAAATAATAAAAAGATTTTTTATAAAAGATTCTTATAAAGTTATAAGTTTTTATTTTGAAACCTGAGTTGGAGTTGGTACATTTTTAACTGACTCAGAATCCACAGTCATGGTTAAAATATTCTCTTTAGTATTGAAAGATAATATTCTTTAATCCTAAAAAGAGTTGCAGAAGTAAATAATTCTAATTTTAACTATAAATATTTGCATTTTCTGCTTTTACAAGCATTAAATATATTTATAGAAAACAACTTTTGTAATTTGAAGGAGGAAAACATCCTGGTTAAAACTCTGCTTAGAATTTAAGAATCATTCAAAATATATCATCCTAATGACTTGATACGATCATGATATATCTTCAACTTCAATGAGGGTGGTGTGGACAGCAAAATAAACAAGGAGCTAGAAACTCCCCTTCAGAGAGTCCATCTAATGGCTTATTAGCTGGAACATTACATACAAGATTATGATCAAAACATACACAATTTACTGCATTCTTCATTTGACAAGAGCGAAATTTATATATATATATATATATTTTTTTCATTTTAAAACAATGTTTCAAATTTTATTGTGATCATTGATCACTGGTCTCAATATCAATGTTTTCTGAGGTATAATACAGATAATATCACCACGATGCAGGTTCTGTTTTGAGCTGTAATACCAACAAAATTTAGGTCCTAACCATGGGAAAGGGGGGAGACAGGCTCTTAAAGGTGTCATAATAGACACACCAAAGTCCAATTTTTTGGTGAACTTTGAACTGCTAGCACTCGAGATTTATTTTGGACCATGTAGTTTGATCTTGGATAGAACCTTAGCTTTAAATTAACAGCATATTTCTAAAAAATGTATAATTTTTTCAATTGTGAGCAGATAACATTGAGTTGAAAGTGTGATGTTTAATTTTTTTCATGGGTGAATCTAATTGTAGAAAATAATTATTTTAAACTTTGGTACAAGATTACCATTTTATGTTTGACAGCTATCAAAATTGTTATACTCTGTCAAAAATAAATGCTACAGGCTACAGAAAACATTTATTTGGTTTATGAATACTTTAATCTATACATTTAGTGACATTTGACTGCCTCTGTAGACATAGTTCTTGGCTACAGATTCAGAGGTCCCGGGTGTGATCCACAGTGCTTCCAAATTTTTCTGTGAATCAGTGGGTCTGGAATGGGGTCAGACTCAGCCTCATGAGGACAATTGAGTTATTTGGATAAATAAGTAGCTTCTCTGGTCTAGAAAACTGAGATTAATAGCCGGAGGGGTCATTTTGCAGCCTATACGATACCTTCTATCCAAAAATGTTGGCACTATATTCGTCAACAAACATGTGGTGGCCTCTTGGTAGGTGTAGTCAACACCTCCTGTAGAGAAGTCCTGCTTGCATTGCTGTGACGTCACAAGTCTGAGACCATGCAGGTTCCTTGTACTTCACCACAAAACCTTGGTTTTGTCAATCAAATGTTATTTTCTGTATTTATTGTTGGGGACGTTTTAAGTTAAATATTACATGTTTAAGTATAATAAATTATTTATTTAGCTAACAACTAAACTGAACATAAATTATATGTAAACATACATTTCCTGGACAAACATATTTACATGACACTATATTGTTTGTGTAGCTTATTCAGTATGTATATTTAATTATATTTCTAAGAGATTACCTGAGGAACAAATATTATCAAATATAAAGGATTTCTCAAAGAAGGTATAATACTATGGAGGGAAGTGTAAAGACATTTAAGATATTTACATTAGATTAATTAGGTAGTAAATTATGATATTTAAATTAATAAATTAATAAATCTATTCACAAGTCAATAGTTGCATACATAATTTGATTAAAAATATAATGTTACCTTAAATTATTTTAATATTTATCAATATTAGTAAGGTTACTTTGTATTTTTAACTTTTATATTTCTATTGTTGAACTGATCTTGCTAAAATTATTATTATTATTATTTTACAAATAAGTATTACATTGTATTAGCTTGATATACTTTACAAAGGTCATAAATATTATGTAGGACCCACCTTTACACAAAAGTTTACAATCACATATTATAAGCTGAGCACATTCTTTGTATGTGCTGCGATGATAAAATATTCAACTTGATATTAAAATTTAATTTAGTAAAATTATAATGTTAAACAGGAGTTTGTTTAAAATCTAACCACGTTAATTATAAATTAAATAAGTACCGGTATACTTTGATTTTTAATAGTATCATCATCATCATCATCATCATTATTATTATTATTACCCGTTTGGGTTGTACACACTTACGCTGATGTGTAATGGTAGGGTGATTGTGAGATGAAATGGAGGACCTACAGTTTAACGTGGAATCTGAACCACAATGGAGGCCTGGCATTCCCCACATTCACAAGCTGTGACTAATACAAGTCTTGTCAGAGGTGAAGCAATATAAGACATATCTGTGTCAGGACCAAGGATTGAACCCCGGACCCCCAGCACAAAAGTCTTGACACCTTACCCATAGACCGCCAGGTCGCCTATTTTTTAATAGTAAATTTTATAAATACAACGAAGATTCCAAATTTAATAATATCTGTTAAAATCATTCTCAGGCAACATTCCTTTGTTTTTAATTATTTCCACATCTATATTCATATTATTATAAAAATTTAATTTACTTTTTTTTCCAAAATAAACCCTTAAAAACCATTTTTGTATTTATTCTTATGACTTATTAAAATAATTTCTGGACGATTTGAGTGAAGAATTTAATTATAGGCATGGTTTGAAACTAAATATTTATTTTATCATAAAATATTATATTTGTGGTAAGCTAGTTAGAAAAACTAGCAATCAAATTTAAAAAAATTCGAATGAATTGTTATTGTGCTGTGGTATAAGTATGTATTTAGACATAACCTTGAATTTGATTTTACAATACATCTTACTACCTATCCACAGCTATTTGCATTTATTAACACTTTTATCTGTGCCGTTAAGCATGCAGTCTATATGTAAAGCTCATTTAGTCTGGTTTCCCAATAATGGGGAGGTTAGGATTCGTATCCCAGCTGGGTGTATTGAGGGTAGTTTTTTCCTAAATGGTTTCCCACTCTATCTACACACAGATTTGGGTACATTTAATCTAAATTCTACCTTCCTCATCCTTACTATTGTATCGTGATAAATATGCATGTAGCCCTAACGGGTTTTGAGAGGTAGTGGACAAAGTGAATTTTTAAATAATGTAAAATGTACCCACATATACACTAAGTGAAAGTGGGTAACCATTGAGGGAACTACTTTCTCATACATTTGGTAGAGTTAAAGCTTTGACCTTCTCGCCAATGGCTAACCAGACTAGACGAGTTTGAAGTTTAGTTGGCGTGAGTATCGATGCAGGTATTATATTTTTAATAGGTCTGCCTTCTGATTTAATTTAGCTCTAATTTGTTAATATGTAAACAAGAGAGAACACCACATCATTCTATTAGAAGCATGTAGTTTTATATTAAAAAGTTTAAAAGATTTACTTGAAGATTAAAATTTAGGAGTTCACTAAATGTTTAAAATCATATCAGTTTTATGTAAAAAAAAACTAAAATAAATCTTATCTTAGATAGATTAATTATTTACTTTATAAATTCAAAATGTTCCAAATTTACTAAGTTAGTAAAAACTTTAATACAAATAACTCTTCACCCTTTATAATTTTTTTAATCATTAAATTAATATTTTAATACAACGAATTTAAAACGTGTGTAAATGTCATTTCTATAAAAACTAGCATTCAATAAATTAATATGTTCGTATGGCCTACCATTGAATGTTATGTGCGCTGAAAATCTTTTCTTGTGATTGAATTCAACCATTTCATCTTAATATTTTCATCATTTGGAAAAACAAACACGTGGACCCCCAGGTCAATTTTTTTTATAGTTTCCCCGGCAATTTGGTATACAACACTTACTAACCATATTTAAATATAAATAAATTCAGTATTAAAATATATAACCGAATAAGAACACAAAGAAAAAAATGTTTAAGAATACACTTGAAAATGTATGTAACATTTCAAAACATATTTCACACTAGGTACACAATCTAGATAAACCACAATAAAAACGCAAGGCACATTCAAATTTTATTAAAATAAATATTAATAAACCACTTTAAGCGTTAAACACATTGTAATGTTTTTGCATGTAATGTGTTTGCAATGAACCATAGTATCTTAATAATTAACAAATAAACTATAAAAACCATGCTAGTTCATACTCATCATGAACCACACACCATTAATTTAACTGCTAAACTGACCGATTGTGAGAGGAGAGAAGGGAATTCCTGTTGAGACAGGTGGCCGTAAGTCTCTGATGTCACGCTGTTCACAAACACTAGCGAGCAGGCCTTCTCTCTACGTGCTGTTGGTGTGGCTCGCTTGACGGCTGATGCCATGAAGTTTTACAATAACAATCTAACTATAGCGTTGTTCAGATGATGATGATGATTAACAGTATCTATTTATCTTTAAAAATAAAGAGTTCCAGTTTTTACTCATTAATGTTCATGGTATCAAAATGTAATGCATTCACACACACATAATATGAATTAAAATAACTCAAACAAACACATGTATTCTTATATAAATAATTGATGTTTTGTGGTTTTGTTCACATATCTCCTGAACTTAATGATTTGTGTGTTGTTCGCAGGTACTTAATCCTGAACATTATTCTCCATCTTCCTCCTTGCCTTATAAGCTTAGTCAGTTATCCGAAAGTCTAATACCTTCCATGCCAATACCTGAAGTCTTTACACATGAATCACCACCATCTGAAGTACCAATACTTAAGGCCTCATTATCTGAAGACTTAATGCCTGCAACTCCAAAACCAGCAGCACGCAGAAAAAAGAAATCTCCATCCTTTCGGAAACCCTCAGTTATCAAAAAAGTACATTCAATAGTGATAGCTCCCGCTGATGAGAGAATTTCAGTCCTAGAAAAGGTGCCAATTTTGGATGAAACTTCACCTATTAATGACTATCACAAAACTACGACTATAAGTGCGGTTGTTCACCCCACTCCTGCTCCACGCAAGAGTACCACTGGCTTGGCTGACCCACCAAAGAAATCCAATGGTTTGTAGAGTTAAAGTTGACTTATTATCATATGCAAATTCTCATTTGTTTAATCTTTGCAATCAATAAATTCAACTAAAGTGATTTTTTGCCATGTAAGGTAAGGGGAGTGGAAGAGGCTACATAATTATGTGTTACATACCCTGCACTTAACACAAGATATTGTTGGGATAGTGAAATCTTGCAGATTACAGTGAGCAGGACATGCAGTGCGATTTGAAGAATCTAGAATCGTGCTTAGGGTATTTACTGATAAACCCATTGGAAAGAAGCAGATGGGAAGATAATAATAGAATTGACCTGAAAGAGATAGGGTGGAATTAGGTGGATTGGATAGAATTAGCTCAAGATAGGGTTAGATGGCATACTTTTTTAAGTGCGGCACTTTCGAGTTTCTAGGACTGTAGAGTAAGCTGTAACTAAAGTGATTATTAGTTAAAGAAGGGTGTTATGATGAGAAAGTTAAGTGAAAGAAACTTATGGTACTATGGTACTTACCTTTCACATATTGATAGGTTGTCTACTTTTGAACTATTTTAAGACTACATTTGAACCTTAAGTTGTGTTTCTAGTTAAGCGTTATCTTGGTATATGTCTTTTACTATGTCACTTCCAAGCCTGTGCAAATCCATCATTTTCACTTTTGAATCAAATCCGAATCTTGGCTAACTTACTCGAATCGAATTTAAATTGAATCTCATGGGTAAAAATCTTTTCAAGTCGAATCCGAATCGGATTTTGAAATAAACTAATTTTATCAGTTGAATTTAATCCTAATCAATTTCCATGCTTAAAAAAAATCAAATACTTTATTTTAAAAATAGTTTCAGATCTGAATCAGTCAATTTGTTTTAGACCTAGTATGATATTGTTTCAAATCGAGTCTGTGTTGAATATTTTACAATTCTTAGTTTCCAAATTCAATCTAACAATAAAATATCTAAAAACATGCTGATAAAAATTGTAGACACATTTTAAGTTATTAAAAAAATAATGTAGTAAATAGCGCTTGTCACAAAAAGTGAAAAATCAAATAAAGTCTATATCATATTTTTAGTGATAGTACAAGATATTCACTGTCACAAACAATTGTCTTCCACGTGATTCCTTTAAGACCTGGACTCAAGTTAATTTCTCTTTTCACTCTTATCACGCAACTGGTTTCCGGTCTGATAATTATATTGATTTGTTAAGTAAGTATGAATAAATTCAAAATTTGTGCCAAACACACCGAATCCGAGCCTATGATTTATTTAGATTAGAAATTTTGAATAAAACCTGAATCTTCCAATATTAAAATTCAAAATTTCGGATCGGGTTCAGGCTTGGATTTGAAAATTCGAAGGTTTGCACGGGCTTAGTCACTTCCATTTTATCTCATTATAATAGGGTCCATAACTGAAAAATAAACATAATCATTTTAAATATTATATTTGCTTTGTTAAATGACAAAGGACAAAATATCCTGAGTAAATGATGATTGGAAGTTTTCAAAATCACTATTAAAAATAATATTTCACCTGAATAAACAATGTTTTATAGAATTAAGAAATAAAAGTGAAAACTGTAAACTGTATATCTCTCTTTATTGTGAACGCCATATTGTGCTCATTTATTTGCCCCTAATCAATCCTATTTCCTGAAAGCATCATTTGTAACTTTTGTAATTTACAGGGAGTCAAACCGGAGCCAGAATTTAAAACGGAAACCAACAGTTATTTTTAGGAAACAGAAACCCCAAAAATAAATTTGTTAAGAACTGGAACTGGAATCTATAGATTTTTAGGTCCATAAAGGTTAACATTGTTTCTTAAAGGTTATAGATGTTTATCATTTTTTTATAATTGGATTTTATGTACTACTTTATTTAACTTAATGTTATCTTTTAAATACCCTGTTTTCTATTTTTCATAATTTTTTTGTCAAGGTAAGATATATTTATTTTCTAAGGCAATTATAAAAATTCCAATGATTACTATTACATGTTGTAGGGTTTTCTTATTTTACTCTTTAGGTTAGCTTAGGAAGGTATATTTAGCTTTGAGTGACAGTAAACATGTCTAAGAAGGGAGAAAACTAAGAAATGATCTAAATATGAAGACATTATTTTATCTTAAAAGGGTTTCTCCATTCGAATGGTTGTTGGCTTACCAGTTTACAGTGAGTATTAAAATGGGGGCAGAGGGTTGTGAATTGAAAATATGTTCACTCTTTGCCTTCAAATATCAGGTAACACGTAGTCCAAAGAATGTGTTAATTATTGTTTGCAGTGCAGAAGTGATATTTTGTTTGATTAATAACTAGATGTTTAAATAATTTCATAGATAAAGTGAAATTAATTTTATCCAGTAAAAAATGTATTAAAATATGACTATGCATTGACATCAAGATTCACATTAGGAGGTTTTGCATTGTGTCTTACTTATTACCTGTTCATGTTTTACACATATGTACTAATCACACTAATGCGCTAAGGCTGAGGATGGATGAATTTAAAGGAGGTGTACCTGCATTTATGTGGAGGGAGAGTGGAAAATCAGTTAAAAAAATCCACCCTCATTACACCCGACCGACATTCAAACCTAAATCTCCTTGTAATTGGCAGTCTAGTCTAACACAATAGTGATGCCTTAGACCATGTGGTCAACAAAGCAGGCTAGTGTTTGTTAAGGTAGATTATAAAAAAAAGTTTTTTAATCATGCAAACTATTTTTTTTTATATTTGGTGTGTCTACAAATTAGAGACTTCAAAAAAGTACCAACATTTTAAATAAAAATGTTGGAATTAAAAATTAAAATATTGCCTTGACATTAAAATTAGAATAATGTTTGTATACATAAATATAATTGTCAAGCAAATTATATCATTTGTTTATTTTTTCCTTAAATAAATCAACTAAAATCATACAGTATTTCCTTGTTTTCTTGAGAAATAGCTGGTTTGACTGCACCAAACTCAGTACTCTTTTTTAAAAATTGAAAATACATATAAAATGTGTTTCTAGGTATTAATTTGAAAATTTTTATGTGAAATTATTTTGAAAGATTATACCTATTTATTTGAGATGAGGTAAAAAAATAGATAAAACCATTTCCTGTTCAAATGACAAATCATCAATGATATCCCTTTGTATATTTTTTTATATAAATTGCTTTATTTTCTAACACGCTACTCACACCATAGACTAGACTGCCGATGACAAGGAGGTGTTGGTTTGATCTTGGTTGGGTGTACTCAAGGTGGTTTTTACTAAATGTTTTTCCCTTTTCTCCACACAAATGTGGGTACACTTCCTCTAAATTCAAACTTCTTCAGCCCTAACTCATTAGAGTATATAACCTTAATGGGTAGTAAAACGTGATGCTAAAAAAAACACTTTATTGTGTTGTATTTTCCTAAAATATATTTTTCTAATTTAAAATTGTATAATGGTAGTATGAAAGTTTAAAAAAAAAGATTACTGGAACTAGAATCAAAATCTAATTAAGAACTGAAAAGAACAGGAACTTTATTTTACTCTAACAGGAACCAGAGCTTTAAAAAAATTTTGTATAACTAGCACAAGAACCACAACTAATAAATATTTTGGTTGTACTTCTAATTTTGAATAAAATTCACAATATTTTTCTTTCAAAATATAATGCAAGGATGAATCAGCTTAAAATGTGTGTAACATAATCTAACATAAAGATTCTCCTTGCATTTTTAAATGGAAGCCATCATAATGCATTTGAGTTAACTTTGATGGGACTTTCACTTAATGTATCTGCCATCCAACCATGCTGCTAGCAATATTAACACAGTTATTTGATACTTAATTTGTTTGTTTATGAAGTATAAATAATTTATTTGCTATAATTTGTTTGTTCACTTCTTGTGAGCATTGAAACATTGTACCGGTTGCTTCTTCTTACAGTGTATTTTGACACACTATTAAGCTTGTATTGCAAATATTTGTAGTTTAATCAACCCTAAATATATATTTAGTAGTCAATTTGTTTTCAATTAGCTCAAAATGATTGTGTTTTGCTCAAGTTTTTAAATTACGTTACTTTAATCCTGATCACACAATAGCTTTCTTTATGTTACATTAACGTTAAGTTAATCATGATCCTGGTATTAGAGTGAATAGAAGTTTGAAAAATAAATGCTCATGACAAGAGTAACGTTCATGCCAAATTAATATTTTTGGTAATATATATGGGTTTTTTTTCTTTTGAAAAAGAAAATAGAGGAGATGAAAAAACAGCAACGACACTGATACCTGCTATTTTGCCTGTTGCTCAGCAAGATTCCAAGGTTATATTTAAAGAGGTCAGTATATTAAAAAGAATTACTAATTAAGTCTTTCATTGCTCTTTATATGTTTGAAGTTCTCATAGTAGAGTAAGTTTTTAAAATGCATATACAATCCAAAACATGACAAGTACTTCACACAGTGGTAAGTAATGCTGGTTGAACATGTACCATTAAAACCGATGCTGCCATTGTGATGTGCAGAGCAGGTGTACACTCATATCTCTCTGTTATCTGGCATTGTTTTGGTCAGCCTTTCGAGAGTTTGGGTGTGTGTGCTTTCATTCTTCATAATGAGACTTTAAATAATTTTAGTTATATAGTATAGTTGTTGAATAAAAGGAATAGTAAGTTCAAATATGGCACAAGGACTTTAATTTAATTATTAGAGGTCATAGCGTGTTTTTTAATAGCTGTACAATGCACTCAAAATTATCTTTCCCTGTGATTTTGATGTAATCTCCTCAGGGGATAAGCAATCACAACAGAAGAAATCTATTATTCAGCCCAGGGGCCATTTTGATTGCTTGGCATACCTCGAGAAAATTCACCCTTTTTAAGTTCTGACAACAATAATATTGGTGTATGTACAGCAAACGCTGGTGTCAGTACTGACAACTATAATTTATTGGCACCTACACCAAATCTATCGTTATGTGTACAATCACTCTAAAAATGGTGAGAAATATGTGATTCTGAACTAAAGAACTTAATTATATGAATAAATTGAACATGTTATTCTAATTAGGGCTTATTTTATGTTTTTTATATGTATTTTTTGCTGTCCACATATACTGATATTTAGATGCATTTACCTTAATACAGTTACACATCCTATACTTTAATCACACTTATGCCCTTGAACTCTTGCTACTGTCTTGTCTAGGGTCCTGAAGAGGATGAACTGGTTATTGACATTAACTATTTGTGGCTGGCACCTCTCTCTTCTCCCATGTTAGACTTTGCTCTGAAGCAATTCTACATCGATTACACATTCCTTGAATACTTTGGCGAAAATATGGAAACCAAATCTGTTCATAGGTCAGAAATAATTGACAACAGTCTACACTTCAATTATTCCGAGAGTGAGTATTTTCTGTTAGACAGCATATGGGTGATAATGTACAATGTGGGTACAAGCTCACACATAATGTAGTAAAATAATATCATAGTTGATCATTTATGTAGGGTAGTCACGGCATAGCTTGTAGTTTCTATTATCTGTGAAAAAAAATCTGTACTGTTTATCTTGTTCTGCTTTGTAGCAGTTTGACAGATTAGTATTTTTGGTTCAAGATAATAACAAAGCATGTTTCTTAGCAAATGGTAGCTAATGGTAGTTTGTCAAGAGCATTTCAACTGCCACGAGGAGAAACAGGATACAGAATGAAGCTATCCAGGAAATATTGGGAGTACAAGACATTCATTAGATAGTAAAGGAAGTTAAAGAGAATGATGGCAATGAAGTATGTAGGAAAAAGACCACAAGGGAAACCAATTAAAGAGATGGGAGGAGCAGAAAACAGAAAGTGTGTAAGTGAGAGGAGAAGAGTGGAATCATTTCAAAGGAGGAATAATGTTGGAAGGAGAGAGGAAGGAAGGAGGTATTTTACTCTACTACTACACCCAAACTATTACTTAAATATGGCCATGGGCAGTTGAATTTTGAGGGTTCCTCTTCATACACAATACTTAAGTTTATTTTAATTTATAATCTTTATTTAAGTGTATTAATGTAATATCTAACATAAAAAGTATATAAAATATTAATTCAATTACTAAGCTCTATTCTTCTTATCTTTATAATACCAACCTTCTTTAAAAGAAACATGTCTGGTAGATTATTAAATAAAACTCAATACCTGTGGATGTGGGTGGCCCCATGGGCAACTATGCCCCCTCTTTACTATAAACCTTTACACCCTCTGCTTCTTGCCTAGTAAAATTGAATGTATTACCTAAGCAACAGTATGCCATTAGAAGAATGGCTCTTTTAGGCATTATGGTTGTTGTGGGGGTTGCATTAGTCTTGATTTTACTTTTAATCCACTGATACACTCATTTATATTTGGTAAAGTGAGTGTTGATATGTCTTGTGGTTAGAATTTTCAGTCGATAAAAGCACCCATGGGCATCAGCACAAACTGTTGGCTCAAATGTTCAACAAATCTACCAGTGATCGTGAAGAATGCAAGATACGCTTTGTAGTAGTCTCGGAGCCCTTGGATGAAGACTCTTCCATGCAAGATTGTGGGGAAATCGGGTCAGTGATAGTATAAATCCCCTTTCCTCTCCTCTTAACACCATATCCTCATGGTTAGCAGTGTTCTTTAATATCTTTTACCAGGGTCGTACCCTATAATCCTTGTGCTCAGGCATTAGTTAAGACAATGTGATCCGATCTTTCATGACTCGAGGTCTAATATGCTTAATGCAGCGAACATAACGGGTCTCAAGAAAAATAAAAACATAATTATTTATTTGAAAGTATTACTTTAGATTTTTTTTAAATACTTAAAACCAGTATATAAGTTTAATTTAGTAATATTATGAATATACCAGTATAATTAGTGAGATAACTCAAGCCTATTTTTGGACCACAAGTTTTTTGATATCGCAAATAGAGATTATTTATTACTTATTGAAAAACCAGTTGAGATTGAGGTACTATAAGAAAAGCAGGCTGTAGGCCGCAGATTGGACTTCACTGTGTACAGGAAACCCTTGAAAGAGAATTCTAGTTGTAGGAGGTGAAAAAATATGTCTTTTTATGCATGTGTTGGCCCTAACTAGACATGTTTCATCGAGGATAAGAGGAAAGGGGTTGAAGGTAGAAGTTGCCGCTAATCTAGGAATATTTCAACCTGTTTTAGATACTGATACATCCAGGAAAGGAACTATTATAAGAACTAAGAAAGTGAGATGAGGTATTAAGGATGGTATAATAGAAACATAATAGGAAGAAGAGTATCTGACATTTAATAATGTTACTAAAATAGCTCCTATGCCATGTGATCTGTATTTGTCAAATTTGACAGATGTCACTGTCAATAAAATAGTTATAATATAGGCTATTTCACTAAATAAGATAATAATACGAATGTATCCATATGAGTGTTATTGTTATCTTATTTACTGAAACAACCTTGTTGTTACATTTTGTCATTGTCTCAGCAAAATATTAATTCCATATATTACAAACCATTATACTATACCTTTTCTTGTAACTTTTACCAATAAACATTACTAATACACTTTCATATTAGTATTTTTATAATAGAAATTTTAAATGATCCTTTGTTCCAAATTACACTCATATTCTCAATAAATCATCATTATCATCAACTGTTTTCATTCTCTGGTGAGGTCAGTTTAGCTAAATGTCTCCTTACTCTATCCTTCCACCATTCTTCTCCTCTCACACACTTCCTATTATATGTTGTAGGTGACCTGGTGGTCTAGGGGTAAGGTGTTGGACTTCTGTGCTGGGGGTCC
This sequence comes from Timema douglasi, assembly GCA_901482245.1. Classification (NCBI taxonomy): domain Eukaryota; kingdom Metazoa; phylum Arthropoda; class Insecta; order Phasmatodea; family Timematidae; genus Timema; species Timema douglasi. The sequence continues at coordinate 50,999 of CABEEJ010001759.1, read as the reverse complement.
GGGGTTCAATCCTCGGTCCCGGCACAGATTTATCTGATTACCAAACCCTTCCTTCACCTCTGACAAGACATCTTGTGAATGTGGGGAGTACCAGGCCTCCATTGTGGTTCGGATTCCACGTTAAACTGTAGGTCCTCCATTTCATCTCACAATCACCCTACCATTACACATTAGCGTAAGTGTGTATAACCCGAACAGGTAGTAAGACGCGGTGCTAATAATAATAATAATAATAATATTATATGTTCCTCCCATCTCTTTCTTGGTTGCCCTTGTGGTATATTTCCTACATTGTTCTTTCTATTGAAATTTTAAACAATCCTTTGTTCCTAAATAAACTCTTGTACTATTAGAAGTGTATTTTAACATTTTGAACAATTTTTTTTTTTCCGTTTTGTGTGCTCTAGTCATTTTTTACCAATTTTCTTCCATCCCCACTCCTCTCCCTCAATTTTTTTCAACTTCCTTCAAAAGAGTTCTGATATATAACAGAATCAATATTGAAGTATTGGATAGTAATAGCCAATTTGAATTTTCCCTAAGAGACACCCATTATCTGTTTGTCCAGTGAAAGTTGTGTAAAATTTGAACTGTCTTCCTTTTATTTGTGTAGTTTTACTTCCTCTTAGTTCCTATTCCTACTTCCTGGTTATCTTACATGTTTAAATTTAAACTATCTATGCTAAGAAAATAAAAATTGGGTGGATTTAAAATGAATGTTATATTATTTGTCCTGTTGGAAAAAACAAACATAAATAGCTCATTAGTCTAACTGATAATGGGTCTATTAAATAAAGTACGAATGTCTCATAAATTATGTTTCAGATACGCTGCTTTAGACATGGTGGAAGTGTTAAACTATGATGGTAACTGGGCAAACATTGATATAGGTGTCATTAACTATAATGGTGATATGATCGGAACTCTAAACATCAACATTGGGGGCATAGATACTATCAAGAAAGTAGCAAGAGAGTTAAATATTCCTCAATAATCATAGCCTGGGCAATTGTGTTAGTGCTATTCATTTAACCAAGTTGTGTTCACTACAATCCATTTTACAAATCAAACCACTAATGATCAATAAATGGTTTTTTTAAAAGTATTTTTATAGTTCTTTTGTTTTCTTATTTTTTTAACATCAGAAATTAGTTTGTATTTACATTACTAAAATAAATGCTAGCATAATAATGGTTAAAATTTAATATTTTATTGCCTACTCATGCTTATTATTTTCTTTACAATTAAAATTGGATTCTTGTTTTACAAAATTTGTGTTTGTATTTTTATATTTTTTAATATAATAAAAAGTAAATATTCAAATTTGTTTGCATTATTTTACTCATAGCTTAATTAAAATAATGAATGAAAATTTTTAAGGATTTTATTACAAACAAATATTTTATAGACTTGACAGTATAAACACATTACAATAACTCATTCTTATCATATTATTAAGTTATTTCGGCTTTAAAACTATCTTTGAATTACTAGTTTGTATTGTATTAAAAGGTACATGCAGGCCTATTTCAAGTAGTAAATTTTATGTTTCAAGACCAATTTGGTTCCAAACAAGTGAATCTATTTTTCTTGCAGTTCAAAGGAAAAATCTTATTCTCAGATACATTTCTTTATTTGACTGTACATTAAACACATTCATCATCATAAAATAATAATTCTCTCATACTGGCCAATTGTGTTAAGTTTGTTGTCTTTGACATGGTTTGGTTGCCTACCGTCTTCGATTTAGTAGAATACTGTTTTTCCCTCCTGAAAACATCTTGCCGCTGTGTGCTAGCAAGAAGAACATCTTTACAGTCGTGGGCATGCTGCAGAAACTGCCACACTCCGATAATCATGTCCATGCCTTCACACACTCGACACTGGCCTGAAATAATTGACACCTCTTCATTGATTTTATTTTCTGAATATTGGCAGAGCTACTGCAATGGATGACTTTCATGACTCTGACCTAATAGATTGGGCTTCATTCCCAACAAATTGTGCTGAGAGAATTTTTTGTACACTTTGTAGTTTACCCTTTCCAGGAAAATGCGATGTATTTACATAAAATTCACCCTCATACTTTTTCTTGAGTTAAATTTAAGTTGATATTATTATTATTATTATTATTATTATTATTATTATTATTATTAGCACCGCGTCTTACTACCCGTTCGGGCTATACGCTATTACGCTAATGTGTAATGGTAGGGTGATTGCGAGATGAAATGAAGGACCTACAGTTTAACGGGGAATCCGAACCACGGTGGAGACCTGGCATTCCTCACATTCACAAGATGTCTTGTCAAAGGTGGTAATCAGATAAATTTGTGCCGGGAGCGAGGATTGAACCCCGGCCGCCAGCACAGAAGTCTGACACCTTACCCCTAGACCACCAGGTCTCCTAAGTTGATAATAATAGTCAGACAATATCAATACAGCATCTTAAAACATATAACTAGGCATTAGAAAGTGATACATAATATCAAACAAGGCTCTTTGCACTGTCACATAAAATATGTATATTTAGTACAAATTGTGTCAAATTATTTTAGAAACATGGCTACATTAATTTTCAAATAGTTTATTTTTGAACAAAATACTGAAACTAGTAGAATTTTTTGTAGCAAAATTAATTTGTGCTATATTTTTGTAAAGCTAAATCTCACCAACAAACGTTGCTATTTTTTTATTTTGAAAGTCGGTGGCAATAAGGTGGAAAGGTCCACCGTGACCAAACGGTGCCTGGCCAGAAACTTTCCATTTTATCGACAACGTCCCATTCTGCAGATTACTGGTATTTTCTAGATGAACTTTGAAGTCTCCTGTGGTCTTCTCTGCAATAATTACATTCATACCGGCAACCTCACTCGCCCATGACCCTCCTATATGGCACGTTGACCCTGACACAATTCACTATTTATTATGATTGTTTGAACAATACAAAACATTATTCTGCAAGACAAATTCAAGAATAAAATGCATACACTGAGATAATATTGGGGGAAAAAAATTTCATTTTGAGTATTATTATTTAACCTAAAAGTATAAAAATTTTCATATTCATATTTCACTTAGTTTAAAAATGACGCCAGGATACGGGAATCGAACTGAGGACCCTCGGCTTAGCTTGTCAATACTCTACCACTGACTATCCAGGATTCTTCCTGTGCTCAATTTCATTCTTTACTCCTATTGTAAGGCAGAGTCAATGAAGGGTGTGTGGAATTTATCTTTTCATTAGTGGTAGCTGTATTTGTAATTTAGGATTATCCAATCTCTCTGTAAATTATTTCTCTACTAATGTACAGTTAAATAGTGTATGAAGATTAGCATAAAGCCTATTAACAAGTTTCCAGTGGCTACGGTTTTCAATTATTTTTCCAAGAAGCTACTTAAGGTTGCCTTATTTGATTATCATGTCAATGTGTCATTTTCCATCTAATTTAAATGTGTCACTAAGGCTGTATCCATAACCTAAGATAGATTATTATATCTTAATGTTTTGACAAATAAACAAACTAATTTATTTTTATGTGGTTTCTATTTCTCTTGATAATAATTTTGGCAATATTTGCCAAAAGCTAAGTTTTTAAAATAAAAATAGTGGTAATTACATTTTTTGAATAAATACAATATTTAAATGTTATTTCACATATCCAATGTTTTTTTTCTTAAAATCTTAGAAAAAATTCTAAAGAGTGTCGCCCAAGACACTTATAATATCTAAGAAGGAAGATATTTAGAATATGACTTGTTTGTTGTTACAAAATTTGATATATATATTCTTAGCCAAATATTATTATGTTAGCTCATGGATGATAAAACATTTAAATAGGTTCAATTTGGCAAAAAATTGCTTAAAATCAATTTATCATATATTTAATATATATGAAATAAATATGAAAGATGCTGAAAAATGAAACACAAATAAAAGTACATATAAAAGCACTAATAAATATTTACAAACACATAAATGTGTGTTAGTTATGTTTACTTTTATTTGCACTTCGTTTTCTAAATTTCTCTCGTGTATATTTAATCATACATTTAATAGTATTTAACCCATATTTCACTCATGATTATTATATATATTGCACACTTGAATAAATAAAACCCCAAATGATGACATGCTACCCTTTAAGTGTAGTTAAATGTTGCTTTTTGAGCTAATATCAAACTAATTAAACTATTTATTTTTTAAATTGGACAATCAGAGCCCCGACATTATTGATCTGAGAGGTAATTGTGTGTGAGCTCTGTTTGTGTTTGGTTGAAATCTGTCAATTATGTGACATGCGTACAGGATAACAAGATTTAAGGTGTGGTGGAAGGGGCATCATTAGCTCTTAATTATTGTGGGACAGAAAAAAAAACATTTTCAGGGTGTTATGTGGTCAGCACAATGAGCTCTACGGTCATTAATTTCAGTTTTCCAAACTGGAGCTTGAACTCAGGACTTATGGATCTGTAGCCAAGAACTCTGACCACTAGACCACATAGTCTTTACAAATCATTAAAAAAGTAACTGTAGGTGGGTATATTTAGAATAGAGTTTTTTATATTTCTCCCTTCATAAATTTGCAGCCATAAAATTAAATTTTGGTTCAATAATATATGATGTATGTTTTACCAACTTGGGGAGAAAAAGTTTATTCAGTGTTACATATTTTAACTGATTTGGCTACATATTATTTATGTACCTATTTTGTAGGTTAATACTATATAAAAATCCAGGGTATACTCATTACAAATATTCAAAAAGTGAGGCAAATTTAACTAAATCTACTAGAGCAATATTTAATTTATTTTGACCAAAAAAAAAAGTGTTATTAGAACCGCAAAAATACTGACTTGGACTCACATACCCTTCCAACCTATTTCACCTTAAATTGTGTTATTGTATTTTAAAGAGAACTAAAAAGCTAAAATCTACACACTTAATCCAAGTAGCATACTAGTTATTGTTTTTTCAACTTACCATCTTTACTTCGGTTTGCTTTGTCCACTACATTTCCTCCATTGAGATGATTCCCTGTCCCACTTTCATTGGTCAACTTTTGATCTTGGTTACCATGAATTTTACTATTTTCTGATATGTTTTGAGTCCGCCCAAAAGTCACATTATGCTTCGTTGATGTGTTATCTGAGGCGAAGTTAGCATTGATATTTTCAGATTGGTTTTCTACCTGTACATTTTTGATGTATTTACATTTGCATAGTATCAGAACAAATTATATGAATATGCAAGAAAGCTTTGTTTCAATACTTGAATCTGGTTACTTAATAAAATAATATAACATTTTAATTAACAATCATGTATTGTACAAGACTACCTTTGTAGTTTAGCGGCCACATTTCCTCGCTACAGATCCAGAAGTCCAGGTTCAATCCCTGGTGTTACTAGATTTTATCTATGAAGCAGTGGGTCTGTAACGGGATCAAACTCAGCCTCAAGAGGACAAATAAGAAACTACTTGAATAAAGAAGTAGCAGCTCTGGTTTAGAAAACTGAGATTAATGGCAAGAGGGTTTGTTGTGCTGACAACATGACACCCTTTATCCGCAAATGCTAGCTCTATTATTGCTAGCTGCGGGCTCAAGCCATGGAAGTTTTTTTAAAAGTAGGAACAAACATAAAAATGTTTGTATAATTCTTTGAAAATAAAGTGTTTTTATTTGGTAGTGGAAAATTGATATAAGGAGTTTAAAATGTTTTTTTTTAAACATGTAAAAAGACTTATGATAATCTATATTGGTCAATATAACATGGCTGCCAAGTATCTAGAGAACTGGGGGAAAGGAGTGGGTTTTTTGTGTGAGGAAAAACTGGGAGTAACAATTAACATGGTATTTTCCAAAATATAGTAAAAATACTAGAATATTTGTTAATAGGACATCTAACCGAAATCTTGGATGTGTGAAAAAAGTGAAATTAATAACTACGCACACTGATTAAAACATATCTTATACTACACCTTGGACAAGGGTCGTGAAGCTACAGAGGTTGTATTTCCCCATCAAACTTAAATCATACAATTTAAATATACATTTTATGACTTCAAAAATGTCAATTTGATGAAAAATGAAAATTTATTACTCTACTTCAATCTAAGCTGCCTGGAAAAAATAGGAATTCCTCTTGGAAAAACTGAAAACACAGATAATTTGGTAATAAAATAATAGTGGCAACCCATGTAAGAAATGGTAAATCTCCCATTGGGCCTATCATAGCTCAGTCCTGCATGGTAATTTGTAAAACTTCATCTAATCTATAATAATAAAAGGAAGTGTTTGTCTATGTGTGTGTTTGTTTGTGTGCTATGCCCAGCCAAATCTATGGCATGAAGAGATCTGAAATTTTTAACATAGGTGGGCGGAAGGTGTTTCAAATGCACCTCAAAGCAGGATTTTTAAATTTTTAATTAGCTTTTTAATTAGGCTATTTTTAACAAATTTTTGGTGGGTCACGGGTGACGCCATGTGGGATTGCTAGTTGTTAATATAAATAAAACGATACAATTCTATGAATAAATAATAAAAACTACAAGTATTAATATAATTCCACCAGACTTAAAATACAATAGTTGCAAGAGGTGAGGCTAATCGTTTCTCTTAGCTAACACTGCGGACATAATGTTTGGGCAAAATTCATGATCTCTGACCTGAAAAGGGGCACTAATCTAGACAAGTAAAATCCCCTGGGCTGAGAGAAGACATAGAAAGAGATGCATGCACACAATCAATAATTTCGCTCGCACAACAATGCCACCTAGATTTTTAATCAAATGCCGAGTTTTTATTTGTGTTTACTGTTTAGCTTAATGCCTATAGGTTATTTTCACCCACTGGTGGCTAACATTTTCTATAGCCTTTGGTTCTCAGGCTGAATCGTCCCAATGATGGAAAAGTCTAAGTTTGAATCTCGACTTAATACATCGGGGTTGGTTTCCCCAACACACTACACGCCATTTTGGCTGAATTTTCTCTTACTAAACTCTACATATCTACGACATTGATTATATACATCAATGCAGCAAAGCTTGTTTAAAACTATCAATAAACACTAAAATAAGTTCCCATTTTCACACATGCAAAAAGTTAGTTTCTGATTTGTTTCTTTTGTATTAATATATTGCGAAATAATTACATTTTTGGTTAAATATTCTCCCTTATGTCAGTGTGAGCTAAAAGTTTTCTAATAAAGTAAAACAAATTAATAAAATTAAATATAAACTTTCCTTTAAGCCGTCTGACTCGGGCAGAGAAAAAGAACAACTTTGTATCCATTCACGACTTAAAATATAATGGTCTGTGTTGTTTACTGGAACTACTTCTCTATCATGGCTAAATTTATACTCCCTTTCGCCCTTCATTTACAACCACAATTTTTTTATGTTAAGACTAAAGAGTGAAAAGAAAAGTGTGAAATATCTTATCTCAAGGTAAACAGAAAAGCTTGCTGCTAGTTCTCAAATATCTTAACATTTTCTGTTGTGAGGCTATCAAAAAATTAATGTTTTTGTTAGAGGAAGGCTAAATCTAGAGCGCCTTTTAATCAAGCCTAGTTTAATTGCTATGCAAATATGCTTAAAAAGTTGTTAGAAATTAGCTAATGTATCATTTTCACTCATTCATAAATTATTTATATTATTTAAACTCAAACTATGGTGTTGTTAAGGAAAAAGAGCCCAGTTGGAATTTTTGACTTTATTTTGACGTGAACCATATTTTGTAATAACGCATTGTAGAGTTAAATTATTGTGTTAGATCTGAACGTGTTTGTAGCCATTTCTCACTTATCGAGGCAGACCCCTTAAGTGATCATCAGGTCTTAAGAAACTTACCTTATTCTTGTTGTTTACTTTGTCATAACTATTTACTCCAATATTTTTACTTCCATCATTAAGTGCATCTTGGCCACTATTTGTTACAATATTGTCAGCACCTGCAGGAGTTAACTGACTCATAGTTTTCTGCTCACCCATATTATTTACCACCCCATCAGAGAGTTTGGAAATACCCCTAAAATTGGCGCTCATGTAATTTTCTGGATACATATTTCCGTATCCATTCAAAAAGGACATAGGCTGTATCTGCAGATTGTTCACTCTACCATCCATAGGAGTCATCTGTTTATTCCATAAACTATTGCTTGAAACATCCATTTGGTTGATGAGTGGATTTTGTAACATATTGCTATTATCTTCATTTAAATTCTTATATCTCATATATATATGGTCACTATCGCCATTTTTTAAATATAAGGGTGTTTCTCTCGAACGATAAGGGTCATCTACACGATTGCTCATATACTTTTCCCTCATACTACCGCCATCAACTCCTGTTCTTTGGTCAGTTTGGAGTGGTTGGGCGTTCTGAATATTTCCACCCATTACATTGTAGTGCTGATTAATATCATCATTTTCTATATTCAAGTACTGCTCTTTGGCGGTGTTTACATTTGGAATATTTACAAGTGGTTCAGGTAATCTCTCTTGTGGGTTTTGGGTGTTTATATTTGAAGGGGGCACATTTTGAGGGGGTTCAATTCCAGAGTTTATGTTGGGGCTATTTAAAGGTAACCCATATATTTGTTGAGGACTTAAAATATTTTTACTATTGGGATTCAAGTATGATGGTGTCATGAACCGGTCTACGTTGATGTACCGCGAATATTCCTCATCACGTGGCAGCACCTGGTTTTGAAAGTATGGTCGATCCTGTTTGTTACCAAGCTCAACCCTGTCGAAGTTTCTTGAATCACTTTTAGTTCTCTGGTAGGGTTCACGACCTTGTATTAGTTGTGAGGTTGAGCCTGTTTGGGGGTGAAGAGTATTGGAAAGGGCGGGATCTACATTCATTGCTGAGTCGTGACTCGTTTCATCTGTCCTGTGATCCACGAGTCTTTTTCTTTCCTTTCTCAGAGGTGAATGGGTTTTTTTATTTCTATGTTGGTAGTATTTTCTATGTTGTTTCCTTTTGGTAGTGGCGTTTGCCTGTAAGAAATGTGAACAATTTTTATAAACACTAAACAGAAACTGACTTTGTGACAAATTTAGCCATGTAATGGGGTATGTGTTTAGATTAAATTAAATATATTTGAAAAATGACACTTATAGATAGCTTCAATGCTTGCATACATTTTCCTATTTTAAACTCTATTTAATTATTTTTTTATAAAATTTATTAAGTTTCATTACATAATTAATTATTAGCTTATTTGGTTACTAACATCATTTGATAATTAACTTATATGTGAAGATTAATGTATAAAATAGATTATATACTTTTTACTAAATTTTAATTCAAAATGAACTAATTTATTAATTAGATCTCACATTGATGTAATTCAATTGGGTATTCTGAGTAAAATATTCACAAAATACTAACTGGTTGTTTCAAATATCAGATGGGGGCGCTGAGGGTGGTTTTTCCCTTGTGTGAGAATTATTATTATTATTATTACTAGCACCGCGTCTTACTACCCGTCCGGGTTATACGCACTTACGCTAATGTGTGATGGTAGGGTGATTGTGAGATGAAATGGAGGACCTACAGTTTAACGTGGAATCCGAACCAGGGTGGTGGCCTGGCATTCCATACATTCACAAGCTGTGATTAATACACGACTTGTCAGAGGTGAAGGAAGGGTTTGGTAATCAGATAAATCTGTTCCAGGACCGCGGATTGAGCCCCGGACCCCCAGCACAGAAGTCTGACGCCTTACCCCTAGACCACCAGGTCGTGTGAGAATCATGATAGGGGAAATCATCCCCAGTGGATCACCCACAGGAGTGAAAAGATCTCCAGTGTACCCGGCGAGGATCTAAATTGATCAATGATCTTCTGGATCACTTGATCATGGCATTGTCATTCAATCTCAATGGCGCTGAGCCAACCCTTTCAGTTTGATATTAAATAAACGACTAACAAACTCGCTACCCATGTGTTGTGTATTCAACTCCACCTCTCAATTTACCAGCGGGGGTATTTTGAGAGTTTTCTAAAAAAATACATTGCTTATGAGTACTCTCAAACTGCTATCCACTCTATTCCCCACGCACTTTACACTTAATATTTATTTTAACAAGTACAATAACACTATAACATTATATTTCATCTTATATAAGTAAAATCTAAAAACTTCCACTACTTCTAATGGTTAAATCCTAATTCCTAATTATTATTTTTAGGACCACGTCTTACTACCCGTTCGGGTTGTACGCTTATCTACTAATTACGTTTATGGTTGTAGGGCTAAGAAGGTTTTGTTTAGATGAAGTGTACCTGCATTCGCATAGCGTGAGAGTGGGAAACCATTTTGGGAAAGAATACAAAAAAAAGTACATCCGATCTTAATTCGAAACTTGATCACCCCGTCATTGCCAGTCTAGTACACCACGAAGGTAGCGCGTTGGACCACGCGGCCACCGAGAAATGTTTTTGTTGTTTAGGCCACTCCCTTTCCCCAATGGTTCCAAAGATGCGTATGGGGTCGTAGGGAGGAGGTGGGGAGGGGTTGGCCTGCTAGGTTTTGAGCGTTAAAAGTAATTTTAACTGGCTTAAATGTTAGCCGAAAGTCTGAACTTTGCTAATGAGAAATTTCAGCTCAATAGGTTTAGTGATTTTTGAGTGAAAGGGTAAAGAGTAGATTTTCAGCACATGACACAATGGAAGAGTGATGACTTCATGGTTTAGTAGAAAATATAAACAAATCCGTGGCAGAGAGAAAGTAAGGATAGTAAAATTTCATAATATCACACTATAATCTGAGATAGCTTGTTACTCTTAGTCTCTTATCTACTACTATCAAAATATGTTATTAGTAAAACTCTGGGTTACGCATACCACAGTTTGGTAAACAATGAGCTACACCATAGTGTTATCAAGAAAGGTATGCTTGCTTAGACTGATCGGAGTGTAAATAATCCTGTCAGGATCTCTCTTTTCCAGTGACAAACCTTAGATTTCCTTGTCGAGCCATTGGCATGGTTCCTGCAATTTGTTTTAGAACTCTTCTTGGATTCTATTCCGCGACGTTGGCCAACATCCCTCGGAAACCGGAGAGGACGTTTCCTCGCCCCGGAACTCTTAATTTCGGCACCACACTCCACGCCCAACTTTAAACTTCGACCCGAACTATAACTTCGCAGTTCTAACACCGGCGTCTCACCTATTCGATGCTCATCAGACTGTTTAATAGAAATCTGCTGATCTCTGAACGTCTGCCCAAGTACTTGCTCCCTTTGTTGCGGCCCTTTATCGTCATACTTGTGACGGGGAGCACCTCTCTCTGCTAGAGGATCAAGCTTCCTTTTCGGTGCAGCTAACGGGACTTGCTTTTCCCGAGTGGTATATCTCTCGTCGCGTTGACCTGTCCAGTTAACGATTTGCCTTCTTATCTCATCAGCTTCTCTACCATCCGCAGGTGAAAATCCAATCATAGGTAAACGCGGGTTTTCAACTGAACGAGTCACTATCGAGTTACTTTTGTTTCGGGTGCCAGACTCCGAGCCATTCTTCTCCGGTATTTGCGCCTTTCGAAGGCTCATCTGTGAAAATGTTTGATGTTCCGCGTGTGCACGGGATAGAATAAAAAATAAAAAACAAAGTTTCAGAAGTATGATCACTGTTGTATTAAATCCTTTTTTAATCAAAAATTTAAGTATCATCATATACTAGATATAAAACTCCCCCATTAACCATGTTTAATAGACTTTCAAAGAAAACACCTTCAATTTTGTTGTAACTAGGGATATGAAACTCTCACAATACTGGGTATAGAAATCTTTCCATTTTAAAACTAGATTGTTGTTCACATTGTTAAGATAAAAATTTAAAGTGCCTGGTAGGAAATTTAATTTTATTATTAGGGTTGAAGTATTTGTTAGTTTTTCTGTTGTTTGATTGGACACAATATTGTAATGGTTTATCAACGTATACTTTGCTTAACCTGAAATGAATACCCCAATTTTCTTACAAATGGATGTATCAGACGGTCAAAATAAGCTACAAGATCTATTTTCACGTATGCATACGTCAAGTCACATCTTCATCGTCGATTTTGATAGATATTATAGATATTATCAATACCATTACCAGTGGCGTGCGGTGACTTTTCTCAAAGAGGACTAGGTTTGAAGACACCTTTCATTATGGGGTTAAAGAGGAATACTCTCCATATAATGTACAATAATGTTAACTTAGCAAATACACTTTTACAGGTCATAGGGTAGGCAAATTTCTCCCTCCAACCGATTCACAATATTTAGACATGGAATAAACAAACAAATACATAAATAAATAAAACCAAAACTAGGAAAAAAATAAACACATAAATAATTACGTGTATAGTCTTTCATTTTTGTTTTAGCAGAAATGTCTGGAGTTGGCCTACTTTTCATTATTACTTGCTGCTTTTCTTCAAAAGACCCGCCTCGGTGGTGTAGTTGGCTAACGCGCATGTCGTGTTGAGCTCGACTGCTGAGGACGGGGAGATCGAGGTTCGAATCTCGGTCGGGTGAACTGGGGGTGGTTTTTCCTAAATGGTTTTCCACTCTCCCTCCACNNNNGGGGGGGGGGTTTCCTAAATGGTTTTCCACTCTCCCTCCACGCAAATGCGGGTTCACTTCCTCTAATTCAACCTTCCCAATTCCTAACCCATTAGAGTAATTAGTACTTAAAGCGTATAACCCGAACGGGTAGTAAGACGTGGTGCTAAATATATATTATTATATTCTTCAAAAGTGAGGGCTCCAAACAAAACTGCGAATAATTGGTCGAGAGCACAGCATTGAGAAAGGCACTGCTACACCCCACTGAACTACCTTCACTAACTCTGCTACTTGTCTCAGGTCCCTTCCCCAAGCTTCGTTGTGAGGGAACAGTTTTCAAATCCGAGTCCCCTTCCATATTTCACACTTTCAAACACTGTCAAACTAAATTGACAATCGAACACTTTAACACTTCACAAGATCTCTTTCATCAATGGGAACAATTACATAAGCTTAACAACCACAACACTACCACTTATAAAAAGCAAACCCAAATTACATTTACCTGTGACAGAACGCCAAGTGTTAGCATATCTCTTATTATAGAGACGGACCAGGCTGGTTTCACCTAGTCCTTTCCCCGGTAAGAGCCGATAAGACTCGAGCGCTTCCGATGTTAGTTAGGAGAGGGGAAGGGGTCCGCGCAAGCAGCAGGAATATCATTGAGTATTGTGACAGCGCTTCTGATGTTAGTGTGTTGTCATTGTAGAGAGGGAAGGGGGTGTGGGGGCAGCGCACAAATAGCTAGAATATCGTTGAGTATTGTGACGCAAATTGAGACTCATATAGATTTTATTTTATGCTTTTATTTCTCGTTAAAATTTAACTCAAAATAAATAAACTAGAAATGTCTGGGGACTAGCCTAGTCCTACTAGTCCATTGACGGCACGCCACTGACCATTACCTATAAAATAACGCTTAAAAAAACTCCATGGCACAGACCGAGTAGTTGGTGAAGATAGTCCCAACATCCGCGGATAGAGGGTATCATGTTGTCAGCACAACTAACTCTTCGGCCGCTAATTTCAGTTTTCTAGACCGGAGCCACTACTTCTTTATTCAAGTAGCTCTTCACTTCTTCACAGACAATCTGTAAGCGCCGAGGATCGAAACCCAGGATCTTTGGAACTGAAGTATAGTACTCTGAACACTATACCACAGTCGGTCAAATAACATTATTAAGATTGTTAAATATAATCAATGTTTAGCTGCAAAAAAAAAAAGTTTGTGTTTTTCTAAAAAGTACCTACTCCAAATGTCCACTTGTAATCAAGGTATAGCAAGCAGTCTTACCATGACTGAACACTATGACCCTACCTTATATATTAGCCCATGGTGAAACCAAGCACGGTGAGTTTGCTACATATCAGGTGGGACGAAGTATTCACTTTCTAACAAGGCTGTATTATTTACATTATAATATTATACATTAATATACTGTTCTTAAGTTACATAAAAATATCCCGCACCATTTATAAAAGCGTTCCCATCTTACCGAGTTCTTAAGTGTTAGGAAGGTCGGCATTGGATTCCCGATATAGTGTACTGAGGTGTTTTACCATAAATATTTTACCACTCTCCCTTCACGCAAATGCGGGTACATTTTACTTAAGTCCATCACCTTATCTCATCAATGTGGATAGTCTAGACGGGTATTAAGAAGTGGACCGTGGATCTCAATATATTAGTTTAGTTGGGTATAATGTCCATGCCGTAGTCTGACTCAGGAGGCAGTGGTTGGATTCACGAATTGGCACAATGAGAGTGGTTTTACTATCGCTAGTGTGGTTTCCCATCCCCTCTGCGAGCAAATGATGGAGCATTTCCGTTTTTAAAATATCTCCCTTCAACTATTGTTTCCAAAATTTTAATTAATATTATATCTAATCAAGACTAAAATACTCCCTCTTAAGATATTAAATGAAAGATTAAGCTATACTTTTATTGATTTATAAATTATAATAACATTACCTATAGATACTTGAGAATATCAGGTGGACAGAAAGGGGGGGAAATGAAGAAGTTCTCCTAAGAAGAGTGGGTAAGAAGAGAACGATAATAAATGTGATTCTTCGGTACAAAGAAAACTGGATTGGACACATTCTTAGGAGGAACTGTTTTCTGCACGATACCATAGAAATAACGGTTAAGGGAAAGAGGAAACTTAGGAAGGAGGAGGATTAAAAAAATGGATGACTTGAAGGAAAGAAGACAACTCTGGAAGCTTAAGGAGGAGGCAGAGGACAGGGCGCATTGGTGGTTTAAGTTCATTGACAAAAGGAATGGAGCTGTCGTAATACAGAATACATAATAATAATAATAATGGATTATTTCCATATAATCTTTACTCAATGTAAGAGGTCGTCTGTGTTATACAATCTTTCAAAATATTTTCTCTCGACTGAAGCCGGGTATTTCCGTGACGTATGACGTAATAAAAGATATGCCATATATTTGCTCATTTATAACTGCTAGATGACATTTATTAACACCATATTGCCAAAGGTAAGGATGATTGTTTTGGTCCCAGTAAAGTGCGCGCGCCTCCTCCGGATCTTCTTTTTTAGAAATGTAGTTACACTTATTATAAAATAGTTTTACTTGTTAGCTTACTATAATGTGGAAAATATTTAGTTCCATAATTCTATAACTCGCTTCACTGGTCTTAAGGCGTCATTCTTGTGTTATACTGGCCTGCTGATGACGAGGAGATCGGGGTTTGAATCCTGGCCGGCTCAACTGAGAGTGATTTTTCTTAAATGGTTTCTCATTTTCCTTCTACTGCAACTGCGAGTAGATTACCTCTAAGATGTTACCTTCCTCATCCTTATCCCATTAAAGTAATTATGATATTTGAGTAAGGCCTGAACAGGTAGTAAGATGCGGTTATATTTACAGAATTCTAAGGTATGTGCACATTATCCTCTTACCTTATTTTAGCATTATAGCCTATTACTTACCTTTGTTTTGACAATTATGTAAAAAAAAACTTTCAATTTCCATGCGCTCCCCCTCCTTAAATGTTGGATATACACACCTATATATGATCCCTCCTCCTCT
>CABEEJ010001759.1:0-34915 GCA_901482245.1 Timema douglasi | reverse complement strand
AAAAAAAGTAATGCTATAAAAACTATAAAATTACTCGCGCTCCCTTCTGCCGCACCTTAAGGCTTTTTGCTCACTAGAAGACTTTTGAAGAATCTATCACAAAACCATTTAATTGCGAATTAGTGCGGTTTTGTTTTCTCTCTTCTGACTTTATTTAGTTTGCCTTCGTGAGATGCCAAACTGGTCGATTGCCAACAATGTCTTCTCTGGGTCTACGAAGACTGTATAGAGGGTGTCGACGCTAAGAGTAGGGCAAGGGCAAGACAAAACTGACAAATAGGTCATCAACAAAATCAACAGTTATCATTTATTTCAGTTTTACACAAACATAACCTTAAAAAATATTAAGCCTGAGTCGGTGCAGCTGATAGGGCATTCCTACCCACGATGCGACAGTGGCGCACCCATACATTTACTTTGGGGGTTAAGGGTAAGCTATTATTATTATTATTATTATCTATGAACTTTTTTCTAACTAGAAAATGTAGGGGTACCTTACATAATATCTATAATCCGTTCAACCCGCTTTGGTATCCTCACTGTCTAACGTGCTACTCTCGCAGCAGACTAGCTGCCGATGACAAGGAGATCAAGGTTCGAATCTCAGTCGGATGTATTGGGGTAGTTTTTTCCAAAATAGTTTTCCACTCTCCCTCCACGAAAATGGGAATACACTTCCTCTAAATATAACCTTCCTAATCCCTAAAACCATCAGCGTAATTAGTACATAAGCATATAACCCGAAGGGGTAGTAAGTAATACGTTGTGTTATAAAATATATACCCGTTTAATTTTTTTAATATAAACTTGTAGGCCTAGTATTAAAATGTATCCTATTCGTTTGACAACATATTCAGTATGATACTTGGTGTGAATGAACTCAAATAAAATGTAATAACGAATTGCAACATTGACAGGAATAGAGCCTGGGACCTCTCTTGGCTTAATGTGTCAAAAGGTTCTACTACTAATCTATTCTGGTTCATCTCTTTTCAAACCCCCACTCTTTACTTTCTATTAATTAGTAAGATATAGTCTATTCACCATAGGAATGGTAGTAGCATATAGAAAAAGCTACCAGATATACACTCATGTGTCCATTCGCCAAAGCATATTATATTCAAGACTGAATTTATGTCACTTTTTAGCAATCAAAACTTTGAAAACAAACTATTTTATTTTTAATTATTTTTATGTTTTAGGCTTTTTAACTTAAATACAAATAACTATTTGGATGTTTATTTTTCGTGAAAGAGGCTTCTGTGATTCACTTAAAAATTATTTACAAATTAGAGCTTTTAAGAAACTGAGTTCTCTTTACAAATTAACATGGGGAAGCAGAAGAAATGAAGGCTGTTGATGACGTCACACAAACCATCTTCCTTTCTTTTGTGTTCATTCGGATGTGTTTACAAAATAAAAACTTTTATTTTGAAACCAATATTTTATAAGGCTCTTTATCTAAGTTACGAAAACACATTTATTTATTTTGGTGGTCAGTTATAAGAAAATACAACTGTGATTATATTACTTTTTGATTTATCATTTCATGGATTATAATATTTCCTTTAGCCACAACCACTAAAAAATTAAATAATATTAGTTTGATAGTTTATGTTTTTTTCAATTATTTACGAAAACGCCAATTTTATTATACAGTAATCCTTAGGTAGGTATTATTAGACGCGTTCACTAACACTTTTGATTGATAATATAGTATTACGAAATACTAAGAAAATAATCATTGCCTTCACAGAGGTTAACATTAGTAACTTTCATCCAATGTTTGCAATACAAATATTCTTCTAGCTGTCATTTACCTACACTCCTACCGTAGATGGCATGTAGGTCAAGCCGCGTGCCTACCGAAGAGAGTTTTAACACTGGTTTTTCCATCTCCTATCCACGTTAATTTGGGTGCATTTCCTCTAAATCCCCCTATACTTTATAATAAGTTGATATAAGCTTTGTGTTGAACATATTTTCAGGTACGAAATTGTAAAGCCGTAAATTGTGCCAAGACAGGTCAGTTTGTAAGGCTACGCCGTGGAATAGAATATCTCTGACTATTGTTGCTACTCGCGTGCAATGCGGATCACATTTTATCACAGAAGGGATAACTTTATTTACATATGTCATGGAAGGGTGAAACAATTAAAATTGGAAACCAGGAGTTAGAAAAAATAGAGGAGTTCAAGTAGCTTGGTACCTTAAAAGTCTGCTGACAAAGTACGCTTACTGCACCAAGGAAATTAGGTCGAGAATCACCATAACCAAGGAAGCGTTCAACAAGAAGAGGTCACTGCTGACCAGCAAGTTGAGTTTGGAACTGAGGAAGAAACTGATGAACTGATACATTTGGAGCCTCACGCTGTATGGATCGGAAACTTGGACTCTCAGGAAGATGAAAAATAAATACGAGGAGAGATGTGAAGTGTGGTGATGGATAAGACTTGAGAAGATCTGGTGGAAAGACAGGCTGACAAATGAAGAAGTCCTAAGAAGAGTAGGTGAGAAGAGAACCATTTTGGATGTGATTCTTCAGTGCAAAACAAATGGGATCAAACACATTCTTAGGAGGAACTGTCTTCTGCACAACGTCATAGAAAGAAAGGTTGAAGGAAAGAGGAGCTTAGGAGGAGACAGAGGACAGGGTGCATTGGCAGTCTAAGTTCATTGACAAAAGGAATGGACCTGTTGTAAGGCAGAGCACCTATTAATAAATAATAATACACTCCAAATTACTCATACTCTACTAAACACAATTTTTGGTCTTCTATACCCGTTTCACTGGCCGCATGGTCTAAGCAAGGCGCTAATCTCGCTCTAGACTAGACTGCCGATGGCGGGGATATCGGAGTTTAATCCCTGTCGCGTGTACTGAGGTTTTTCCAAAATGGTTTCTTTCTCTCCAAGCAAATGTGGGTTCACTTCTTCTAAATTCAACCTTCCTCATTCCTACCCCATAAACGTAATTAGTACATAAGCGTATAGCCCAAATGGGTAGTAAGAAACATATACGTAGTGATATAAAATAAATCATAAGCAATCCAAAAATTATGATTTCCTCATTAATATAATTTTAGAAATGAACCATTGGATCAATCTAAGACACTTCCTTAATGTCCACGTCTTAGCGGTAGAACAAATATATATAGGAAACACAGTTTAGGGAGCAGAGGAAACGATTATACAACAGAGCAAATCAATAGAGTAATAATGTTTTATTTAAGGCAAAGTACAAGCTACACATAAGAGTATTTATAAATAGTCTGTCGCAGTTATCTGTCTACATTAGTTAATACAAACAAGTTATACGAGACAAATTGTCCCATACGGACTGCATACAAATAAACAGTATGATATAGAGATTAAACAGAGTACTAAATTTTAATTTTATTGGCTGTCTAGCCCAAAAGTCTAAATTAGTACGTGGAAACGTAAAATTAGACTGTAACTTCTCATAGAGTGAGCCTGCTCTAGACTGTCACAATAATTAGTAGATTCATCCGGCATAGTGGTGAGTCTAAACAACATTGAATAATGGGAAGTTTCCCAGCTAGATTAGTACTAACTAGTACGATGATAGGTGCAAACATTTTCGCCCTAGGAAAACTACATAAACTAGCCACCGATAGCAAAATGATATATTTAATCCAAACAGGCCAGGTTTAAGCGCTCTTTAAGAAGTTACCTCTTGTTATAATGGTTACAGATCAAGTCAAATAGAGACATTGTAGGATTATAGAGCTCGTGAGAATACAAGCAAGGCTAGATTGAGAGCCTTATATGTACACGTCCAGAAGGCCAGGGGCAGCTGAGATAAACAACTAAACAAAGAAGGGCTTAATCCCAATTAGGAATCCCCAGTGGAGCTACAATACGTAGAATTAGTTAAGCTTATTATGAAATCATTACAACAAGGTAAACCCTAAGACCACATCTACTACCACTACTAGCATCTTAAGGATGCCGGTTACCCACAAAGAAAGAATAAAAAACACGAGCCCTGCATGGCTCATACAGTGCTACATAGGTTGCCAAACCAAGAAAGGCCAAGGCCACAGACAAATAATATATTCAAACACTCAATCTCCAGGTTAAAATGGTTGCACTCTTTTCCCAGCTTGAGTCCTTCATCACTAGGATGGCTGCGGTTAGTCCTATCACTACCCAGCGGTAACACTAGCGAAGCCCAGTGTTGAAGAAGGACTCAAGCTGGCAAAAGGAGCGCAGCTAAACCCCCGTAGAGTTGAGAGTCTGTTTCTTACTTGTATGTGGCCAAGGCACAAATACTGAGAGCATAACCAACTGGAAAACATCGACCTAGCTAGGTCTCCAACACAATCGTTCTTAAACACATGCTACAAGGTCAGGGCGCTTTCAAATTTCAGCAAAACAGGCCGAATAATCTAGGTATTAGAAAACAGAGATTCACTAAGCTTTTACTCGGATAACCAAGTTTTAACTGACCAACACTAACAGTCGCTAAGCGATATTTAGCAAGAAATGCTAGATATGCTTAATTTGAACACAATGCACCTCATCAGCAAGTTATTTAGGAAGATCCCATACAGAGACAGAATATTAAGCTAACCATAACGTAATATTTAAATAATACTAACATTACTAGTCGTTGTGAGACATTTAACACATAAAGAAAGATAAGCTACATCGGAACACACTGCACTGCACCTCATCTGCAAGTAGCCGGGACAGCTAATTAAGCATATTAAAACGCAATTGGGGTGCAAGTTCCTTTGGTCGCGGGCGAGTGGTGGATCCACCATCTTGTAGAGTCTTGACCAGGCGGGTGAAGTGTAGACGATTTCCGGACAGAGGACAGAGAGTAATCCAGCTTACAAGTCAACGATCCGATCTTGTTGACCCGACAGTCGGCCTGACCAAATCAGATGTTAATTACAGACGACCTGACTTAGTGCCTGGTTTTATCAGTTGTTTTTCCTCTAAGAGACACACGTATCATGCCTCCTATATTATCCAAACACAAAAAAGTAAGGGATCGTGTTAATAACATCGTTAGGGATTAATTCCAGAAAGAGGAAAACTTGGGCCAAAAAATGGCTATTTGAACGGGAAAAATGCAGTCATATAATGTTAATACATACACATTACTACCCGCGCCAATATTTGTAGTACAACTGACCGGCTGAATCACCCGACAACGCTACAGATGACACGATTTGATCGGATGGTTGTGCGGTGGGATGCGCCGGCCACCCGACTTCACCCGACATTAAATATAAAATTTTGCCAGGTGACACACCTACGAGTACACACGACCAGATATTACACCTTATCTGACAAAATTGACCCGACCACCTGACCAAATCTTGTCGTCTGTAGGGCCCTTTAAACCAGGTGACCCGTTTACATACACATCAAAATTTACATTAGAGGGGTGAAAGGTCGACCAATCCAATACAAGAATCATCAGAAAAGGTGCCAAGTTGGAGTGGAGTGGCTATCGCGCAGATGCGATTTTCTGTAGTTTCATAGGTGAAGCAAGAGTTAAACTTTCATTGTTTGGGCTGGGTCAAATCAAAACGGACTGAATAGTGTTTCGGCATCAGGTGACTTTGAAGAAGGACGCTAGCACGAGTCGGACCACGGTAAGTCAACTGCAGCAAATTATCTCAGTTACTTCCTGCAGTATTTCTTGGTGTTGAATATGCTTGTGTGTGCGGGCTAAATGCTTTTATCCCGGCGCAAATAGATCCATAGAAGTATTTAAAAATTAGAGCAGGTTTTAATGTGGTACTTTAGCTTAGTTGGTAGTGTGCTTGCATAGAAAGATAAAGGACCCTAGTTTAATTCTTGACAGGGTCAAACATTTCTACAATTGTGTTAGACTGGGACTTACCTTCTTACAATGATGAATTTTCGGAATGGGGACTGAATACCTTAATCTATTTTAGAATTAAGCTAATTTTCAAAGTTGTGTGACGATATAATCACTCGGTTCAGAAAGTTTACTTTAAATGCCTCAAATGAAAAAATAAATATTCAGAGACATTTCCCACCCACGTGGTATGAGGGGTCAAGTTTATAATATACTAGCTCGATGGGGCTGTCGAGGTTTAAATTTCTTTCAGGTGCACTTGACATTTTTTAAACTTATGTTTAAACTATATTATTTACCCCTACCCTCCACCCCCTACGCTAATGCAAGTACACTTCCTCTAGGATACAATACCATCCTCCTCCTCCTAGGTAATCCAGGAAAGCACACATGTTCATAAGCTTATGTAAAAAAAAAAGCACAGGAAATTAAACAAATTAAATAAGAACAAAGCTAGAAATATGCGTAGGTTCTCCACCCAAAGTAACTTTTAAATGTACAATCTTCTTTACATGCCAATCAATCTGTGATACAGTAGGCTAGAAATCGTAAATTTACACCAACACTTTTGCACGTGGATCAATTCTGATAAAACTTTTTTTTTTTTACCAATATAATGTACTGTATTTTCATTGTTATTTTATAGTTGTTGAGAACATATATTAAAAGTGACTGATACAGATCACATTACTCGGCGTATGAGTACGTGAAAGTAAATCTAGTAGCTTTTATTGCTGTTAGTTAAGACTTCTTATGAAAACTACATTGTAGTAGCATCGTTCTATCTTGAGCTTTGTTTGAAAGTGGGTGGAGATATTAAATTAATATAGGGGTATATTCAGCCTCCATTTAAAAGGCCTAACTACGCCACTGGTTACTGAACTTAATTAACTTCGGTCGGCTGGTAGGCCTATAGCCAAGCGACGATGCGTATACTGGGTTGAACTTGATGGATCACTGCAAGACCTTGAATAGAGGTCATCGTATCTTATAGCCGTGTGATTCCCCCTTCAATGGATTGCAACTTGCAAGGGGAACCACATGATGCGATGACCTCGATGCGGAGATGAGTTTGCGGTCCAAGCCAGTCAGATAAAAGGTTTTTTTTTCTATTTTTCGTGAGTCACGTGTTGACAAGTGACTGTTTTTTATCTGTTCATACAAAGCAATATATATACACACATGGTTTGTTGTCTAGCTCCAGTTGCAAGGAGTGTTTGGTGCTTGTACGTGTACAGCTAAACTGTAAAAGGTTTTATTTTTAAATCGCTATGGTCCGATACACTGTTGTGATAGCGGCGGTGCTCTTGGTCGTTTTGATGACTTCACTGACTGTGGACGGCAAAAGATTCAGCCGTTGCGAGTTGGTTTCCAAATTTACCCAACATCAGATACCACAAAGTCAACTGAGAGATTGTGAGTGAATATGGCTTTACTTTGAAAAGATTAAACTGTTTTTTAGCACCGCGTCTTACTTACTATCTGTTCAGGTCATACACGTATGAACTAATTACGCGAAGTGTACCTGCATTTGCATGGAGGGAGAAGGGAAAACCATTTTAGAAGCCCTTCCCCCAGTACATTCAACCGGGATTTGAACTACAATCTCTCTCTCTCATGGGAAGTCTAGTCTATCACGAGAGTGACACCTTAGACCATGTGGTCACCGGAGCAGGTGTAATGGGGTATTAATGGATATTAATTGTAATTTTATGACAACTCATTATTTAACAAATAAGTTAACACTTCATCTTACTACCTGTTCAGGTTATACGCATTGGCACTAATTACGCTAATGTGTTGAGGATTGGAATTTAGAGAAATTGTACCATCATTTATATAAACGGAGAGTGCAAAATCATTTAGGAAAAAAACATGCTCAGTGCACCCAACAGGGATTCAAACCCTGATCTCCCTGTCATCGGCATTTTAGTTTGTTGCGGGGGTGACGACTTATACCATGCGGCCACCGAAGCCAGTTACAGTTGGATATTCGTTTATTACGCTAACAAAGACGTCCGTCTCGTATTGTCTGGTTTCCTGATGGCGAGAAGATCATGGTTCGAATTTATGCCGGGTTCTTTGAGGCTGTTTTAACTAAATGGTTAATCAATCTCCACCCTCACAAATGCTCGTGTATTTTCTCTAAGATTCCAAATTCCTCATCCCTATTGCATCAGCATAAATATGAAGATAGTAAGACGCAGGGCACGTAAGAAAAAAAACTTCCTGGTAGCCTATTTACAAAGTGAATCAGTAGACTCGACGGTTTGAGTTGAACGGACCTGGGCCCATTTCGTACTAGCGTAAAATGTAATTACATGAGATAGCCTAAAAAAAATTGATTAATGGAGTTTTTTGTTTAAAAATATTTACTATAACTTATATTTTTAAATTATATAATGAAAAAATAATTTTGTAAATATGAACATATTTATGTCTAGGTATTTTTAGAATTTGGATGCAAATGTCGTCAACCTTTGTGGTCTTGAGGTAAAGTGTTCACCTCAGGACCCGCCGGGGACGACGGAATTTTCTTGAGCGATAACAATCAGTAGCACAACTTCCTTCGGAGAGGAAGTAAATCCGGCAGTCCCATGTCGATTGTGGCATGTAAGGGGATCCTGGAATTTATGTGAAAATACCTTTACTAGCAAAATTTGTAGACTATTTTTCCCTCATTCATAGAAATTCTCGTGTGGATATATATTTAATCAGTCGGTTCAGAGATCGCGCGTTAAATACTTCAAATAAATACAAATAAATAAATACCTCATTTAAATGAAAAAGGAAAAAATATAAAGTGTTTTCTGTTGTTTACTTTCTCTTAATCCCTTGGGGAAAGAAGTATTATGATCGTCAATAAATTCGAACTCAAGATTTTTATAACTATCGATCCAATATAACTGAAAAAGTTGGTTATTGAATTGCCGTCTGCCTGTGTGTCTGTATCTTGACTTAGATCCGAAACCATTCTACCGATCTGACTAAAATTTAGTTCCTAGGGTTTTAATAAAGTTTCCCCAAGTTTTTTTTTTTTTAATTAGATATCCAACGCTAAGATATACGCTGGATGTACGCTGGATTAAAAGTTTTGACTGGCCAAATATTATATATTTTAGTTAATTAGAGCCATTTAATTACTTCTTATTTGCAAATAAGAGAGAATTTACAAAAAAAAAGTATGAACGTATATTTATATGTATAAATATATAAACAATTATTGAGCTCAGACTTGTATATGTGTTGACTCAACGTAGCGTGGATTATAGTCGGATAGTCATGGGAAGAAAAGAACATAAGAAATAAAAGTATAGTAGCCAACATTGATAGAATGTCACTATATTTATCTTGCATCTTTTTGACACCCTTTATCAATTGTGACAAATGCAGAACACACAGCGTGACGTATTATAACATGGAAGTATATCTTGAGATTTATCGAACTGTCAGAGAAGTTTATTCCTATGTCATTCCGACTATATTAAAGGATGCCATCTAAAACTATTCATAAATACCGTGTTATTTGATTAAGAGGAGTTCTCTGAGTAATTGATATCTTTACCCCCTTAGGGCTCTGTCTATCCGAGAAGGAGAGCGGTATGAATTCTGGAAAAGTCGGAGGCCCGAACAAGAACGGAAGCTTCGACTACGGTATATTTCAGGTAGGTAAGGGGAGAAGCAAACATTAGCTTCTTCTCACACTTTCCCTCATAGGTGGGATTGACTGCAGTAGTGTAGTTGAAAGTGGACTAGGCGATACGCCATTTCCTTACATTTTGCATGTTGCCCTACCATATTTTCACCGGCAAACAATAACGGATGATTCTGTACACACATGTCATTTAACTACTATATTTGATTAGCCAATGATTTTTTTTCAATCCATTACATATATGCCCTTGCTAACCGTGAATTATTTCACTAACGTCCTTCGATGAAATAGGTAATGTAAGCTATGTATATCACTTATCAACCTTATTTTACCAAGAACCCCCTTTAAAATACCCACTGTTCAAAAACCTTTTGGGATAACTCCCGTGTCCCCCTTGCTTCTGTTACTTGGAAGATGGGGGGCTCCACCCACCAAACTATCTTATCATCATGGTAATTTCCACGTCCCTCCCCCACCACATTAATTAACTAATAATATAATTATAACTGGCACTATTTAGTTCCTTACCCTCTCCCCCCAAGTTAACTTTTTGTGCCGTTTTTTCCCCCTCCTTTAGTCTCTTAGTACCATTTACCGAGGCTAATATTATTGTCTTGCCTTAAAACTCCTCCTATTCTTCATACCTAAGTGTTTTAGATAGCCAAAACACTTAGTGAGAAGAGTAGTACTCGAAAAATATATAAAAAATTACTGCCAAATAAAAAATATAATCTAAGATGTACAACCAAAGATATCCTCATACAAGTGATGACATAATTCTTAACTTATATCTATGACTTAACTTATATCAGAATAGCTTATGACAAATGTATTTTCTTTTCTATAACTAGTTATAATATAGTCAATTTATTTACTAAAATTTATATGAAGTATGTTACCCATAGATTTTTACCTGAATGACAGTTGAAAATTAATATTTTGTTTAGGTTTTTGGTTGCCTTGACACTTGTCCAAGATCACGGTTTTGTTATAAATGTTTTGCTTACATGTTATATTTTACATTTAATATAACGTTAATTTAATTTTTCTCACACTATTTCATTACTTTTAACTTATTTAGGGCAGTCCGAAACCATAATTTAAACATAATTAAAAGTAATTATTCTTAGTTTTGGAAAGTTATCGATAGTGTGTAATACTTGGAAAAGAGAAAATACTTGTCGATTTTTAATATTTAATCATTTATCTTATAGTTATTTTACAGTATTTTTAAATATTTAATTGAATAAAATATGTTTATCCACTGCGTCAGTGCATCATTGTAAATAACTTGTTTGCGTCATGGTCAATCACATGGATCAAATTCGTCGGTCGCCATTTTGAAGTTATATTTGTTAGACCTTTTGTGAAAGTGCTGTCAATACAAACATTTTTAAGTGGAATAAAACGATAAATAAGTTTTGTGCCGACCTCAAGTAAATATAAATAATATTGGGCTAAATTACTATTGTTAACTATCACATTCATACAATACCATATGTTTACATTACAGTCGTCTAAAGTGAAAGATGTCAGCTGTTGACGTAGGGATACATTAGGGACTATTTCTAACTATTTGAGCTGTCATCCAAGTAAATTCTGGTGGTGAATGTACTTTATGCACAGCGAGTTTCTTTTCATCTGAGAAAACCAATTACATTGAATAATTTAAGCGGAGTTTTTTTAGTAGTAATTTATATTTCAAACAAGGAAGGGGAAGCAGTAACATGTTCAATAGACAATATTACTGTTGAATTAATAAGTTCTTACACTTTTACTAAGCCTGTAGCGCGTGCTCCTACTGGGCTTTATTCTCGACTGTAAATTTATAATTGGGAATTTTGCTGTTCCTTTACACGAAATAAAAAAAGGATCGTTAATATGTAGGGTCGTTTCGTTTTGTCCCAGAATGAATCATGATACATTACTAATAAGTAGTAACGACCCTCATACTTCTACACAAAAGAAAAGAGTAAACACAAACAAGCACTCTTAATGCAAGGAGGCAAAATGGGAAACTACTGCACCGCTTAATACAGCCATCCTGAAGTGGGTCAGAGTCTAAACCATATCCCTTTAGCTGGAAATCAATGCACACCATTTTTGTAACCAACACTATCGGTTGGGTAATTTTTTTTTCTGCTTTTAGATCAACGGCAAGTACTGGTGCAAAAAGGGAAAGAAAGGGGGAGACTGCAACATAAACTGCGATGGTAAGGATCACACAACTAAACACTTTTTGCGCGTTTAAATTTAGCGAGAACTCGGTAGGAAGGACAGTTACTGTACACAGTTTACTAAAACTGCTTTAATAGGTCAACTCGCCCCATTCCATTGCCAGTCAGGTTCTTATTGACTGGCCACGCGCTTGCCGTGCCCCAGGGTCATGGCGTCCGTGCGCGTCGTGTCATCGCAAAGATCTACCGAGATTATTGAGGAAAGACTCAACCTAACCTAACCTAACACCCGATATGGACTTGTTTGAGTTTTCAGACCATGTCTTAGACAACTTTGCCAACGAAAATGGGAATTTTCTACCTGAAATGTTGGTCAGTAACAAAAAATAACATCCCTGTACGAGGTGATAAAAGAAAGGGATACTTATTTATAGTTATTTAAAGTTCTCGTTTGTATTATTGCAATACCTCTATTTTCCTCTAAAAATGAAATATGGAAAGCTGATGAGATTTCTAATATAGTCGAGTGCGGCGAGTTGACAGGAGGTGCGAGTTGATTAAAGCCGACTTTACTATATTTAAATGTCAAATCATGTGATCTACAGCTGTCAATTTTGTTAAATAACATTAATGTCAACCAAATAATTAATAAAATACTCGCATCAGTGGGCACACGGCTTAAACGTCAAGCTCGTAAGGTCTGGCTTTCCGGAAATTATGAGGTTTAGATTTGAATCCTGACCTGGCATACTGAGGGTAGTTTTCCAAAATGTTTTTACAACCTTCTTATAAGAATTTATCTCCTCTAAATTGTACCTTCCTCATCCTTACTTAATTTGTGTAAATATGTGGACACATTGAACGGGTGGTAAAATGCGTTACACGCAACAACAACAAAAAGAAGTAAATGTTATTAGTGTTGACTGCAAAAATT
This sequence comes from Timema douglasi, assembly GCA_901482245.1. NCBI lineage: Eukaryota > Metazoa > Arthropoda > Insecta > Phasmatodea > Timematidae > Timema > Timema douglasi. Next base: position 22,286 of record CABEEJ010001759.1, on the reverse strand, counting down.
TGTGTTTGTAACCTAGCCTAAAACCGAAACCTTTCTACCGATCCGGTTAAAACTTGATCTAAGATTTTCATAAGCTTCCCCAAAGGGGCTTTTAATTATATAACCCTAAAGTATTCGGGGTAATTTATTTAAGGGAAAAAAACAAATAGGTTTTTTAAAAATCAGCTTTAACGGTTTTGATTAAAATTCGTAATATTTTTTTATTAGCTTTCTGCCTAACGGCAGGCCATCACGTGATGGCTCTCCACGCAGTTTTGTCCTCGGCAATTATATTATTATTATTATTATCATTTGCACCGCGTCTTACTACCCGTTCGGGTTGTACGCACTTACTCTAATGTGTAATGGTAGGGTGATTGTGAGATGAAATGGAGGACCTATAGTTTAACGTGGGATCCGAACCACGGTGGAGGCCTGGCATTCCCCACGTTCCCAAGTTGTGATTAATACACGTCTTGTCAGAGGTGAAGGAAGGGTTTGGTAATCAGATAAATCTGTGCCGGGACCGGGGATTGAACCCCTGATGCCAGTACAGGTCTCTCGGCAATTCTATTCGTTTGTCTGTAATTGCCTCCAACCTTGATGTTATTCTTTATCTGGTTCCTTCTGCATCCTTTTCCCTCTTTCTCTCCAACATTCCTTTTATAGCATCCACTAGTAGACCTTCCGTTCTCAGCCAGTGTCTAGGCACGGTTTACCACTAAAAACAAAATGGCGCATCTCATTTTTCCGAGAAAATGACTTAAGGGGTACTTTACATACGAGTATATCTTTAGTTTTGATCATATCTCCGCTACTTTTTAAGATACCAAATAGACCATCATTGAAAATTGTAGAAATATTTTTGTAAAACCAATAGTTTCCTAGCTATATACACATCTATTTTTTTAAACTGAGATCTTGGAAAGGAGGAATTTAGTGTTATATTCTTTGGTAGACCAAGATGTTACTTTTTTCTAAATATGTTTCTGTAACATTGTGTATTATTTAATTTACGCACGGAAGTTGGCACTATCTTCAGCAACCGATGGAGGCCGCTCGATCGGTATGGCTTGATTGCGGACCAAGGTTTTTTTTAAATCTTTGGTGGAATAATATACATTGTTGCAGAAACATAATGGAAAAAAGAGCATAACATGAGCGAGAAATTTGGTGCAATGCACCGTAACCTTTTTCTTAACTCAGTAAATAAAACGTTGCTTTATTAGTAAAAATGAATTTAATTTTCTACATGTAGAAGGGCTCTATGCAGTTCTTGAAAAACTGTCATGACCATAATATAATTTGATGAGAAACTTTTTAAATGAAGAGAACAAATCCTGTTCAAATTAAACTATGGCCATAATAAATATGAAATATTCAAAAACTGTTTAGATTACTACTTGTGTAAAATTAAACTAAGTGTATCAAATGAAGCAATATTTTATTAATTGTGCGATTTTTTTTTCTATACAAGTTCAAAATTACTGTCCTCTAGACCTGTTTTCTTCCACCTCACGATAAAAGAAAATGTGTTTGAGCTCTTTGTTGCGTCGTCCTATCCTCACCCCATTGCCCCCTTTTGTCCACAGACCTGATTGACTCCAACATCGATGACGACATCGTGTGCGCCAAGAAGATCTACAAGCGTCACGGCTTCTCGGCGTGGGTGGCCTGGAGGAACAAGTGTGATGGGAAGACCCTGCCCAGTGCCACCTGTTAATACCATTCCCCCCTTCTCCTGACTTCCCAAATAACAAGACCACCATCAGACGTGATCACAGGACATTGAGACAGGACATTAAGGACGGAGGAGATTGCTCGGGTTCTCCGCCAATGTTTCTTCCAGAAAGGAGTTAATTCACGATTTTCTAGAACATTATTTTACAGTTATTTAAGTGGAATCTATATTGGGCCGTAAATAAAGAGGGGGTGTGGTGTGTTGGGGGCTCAAGGCCCTTCCTTGAAAATACTATTCATAATGTATATTTAGATTCCTCGATGCAGTGGTAGTTAGTTAGCTGTAGGCTTTCAAAGCTATATTTAATTTAGTACGCGCCTTACTAACAGTTTGGGTTATATGTTTATGTACTAAACACGCTAATGGTTTTAGGGACGAGGAAAGTTATATTTATAGGGAATGTACACACATTTACTTGGAGGGAGAGTGGAAAACCATTTTGGAAAAAAACACTGTCAGTCCATCCGACCGAGATTCGAACCTTGATCTTCGCGTCATCGGTAGTCTAGTCTACTGCGAGAGTAACGTCTCGGACCATGGGGCCACCGAAGTGGGTCTTTCAAAGTTCATACACCTAGCTCAATTAGAACAAAATTAAATTGCTTCATGGGGATATATAATACTAAAACGGCCTTGCCATTTCCTGTAAAGGGACCTCACCACGAACCGCAGTCATTTACCTCCTCCCCTTTTCACAAAATAAATTTCTATGCGCACCCCAAAGGTGGTGCATATTTTGACAGTTTATAGATACACATATTGCAAGTGCTCGTAATAGAACAATTAAACATTTTCCAGAAAAAAAGGGATAGTTGGAAAATATTTTGTGCAAGTTGAGTTTAAAGGTGGGAAGGGGGACACGGATATAATTAAGACTGAACCATCCCCCAATTTGATAATATACCAAAATTTGAATTGAACACAGATCCTTCTTTGTCCTCTACCACTAAATCTTGTGCAAAAAATTTGTTAAATTTATTTATATTATTTGTTGAACTTTTAAGACTCCCGCGCGTCATTTTTATTGTTAAAATTTTGACTAAAATTATTTTAATTCTTTCTCATTTATTCCTTGTTGAGTGCTGTGAAAATTAATAGTTCCTAAATTTGTGAAATTATTTTATATTTCATAAATATAAATGTTATTAGAGTTTAAGTGTGTACGAAATTATTATTTATGACTCCATTGCGTGGTAAAAAAAGTTTATATTAGCGTGCTTATCTGTATAAATTAGGTATTACTAGCCCATAGACGTTAAATATATTCACAAGTATATACGAAACTGATTTTTAATCGCTAAACGCAGAGATATATTTGGTCTATATATTTCTTAAATGCAAATATTATTTTAGATATTATCTACAAGAATAATTTACGAGTTAAATTTTTATATTATTTTAGTAATTAGTTTATTTTAAAATCATTTAATGCAATGCCAAATTTTATCTTTTTGAACAATTCAATTCAAATCAAGGGTGACCTGGTGGTCTAGGGGTAAGGTGTCAGACTTTTGTGCTGGTGTCCGGGGTTCAATCCTTGGTCCCGACAAAGATTTATCTGATTACCGAACCCTTCCTTCACCTCTGACAAGACGTGTATTAATCACAGCTTGGGAACGTGGGGAATGCCAGGCCTCCACCGTGGTTCGGATCCCACGTTAAACTGTAAGTCCTCCATTTCATCTCAAAATCACCCTAACATTACACATTAGCGTAAGTGCGTATAACCCGAACGGGTAGCAAGACGCGGTAATAATAAATCAAATCAAGTAATTTTAATTTTAAGGGTTTAGAATCCATTGTAATTTTTAAACATTTTTCGACTTTTTATTTTAGCTAGAATTTAATAATTGTAAAAACATGTGCAGCTCTAATAAATGTTCCATGCATCTAGTGAAACAAAATTAATATAATACTATCCTACATAAATTTTTCACATTAAAGTTACATTTTAAGTAGATTACTATTCATATCTATGATAAATGCTTATTTATACAACTCGTTTTGATGAATAGTTCCTATGCGAGTTTACTATGTACTGTACTTAGGGTTTCACCACCACACCCTACTAGTAATCTTAGTGATAGTTATATTTTGGTAGAGTAACTATTGTAATAAACTTATTATTTGAAGATAGATCTGCTTTTGAACTTTGACACAATATTACTCAAATATTTTTTCAATCATGTTTATAAAAAAGGTGAGAATACACATTTAAATGTGATTTATCATGTGTTTTTAAACTTAACTTCTAATAATACTGTAAATATTTGGTGTATTTTGTTAGATATTAAATATATAAATTATTCATCTTCTTGTTTTTTTATTGTTCTATGAATATTTACAGGGTCATAACTTTTAGCTTATAACTTTTGTAGACATAGAATAACGAAAAAAACCTCAGCATTGATCAATTTTCATGCTTTGGGCTAGTTTTTTTGGTTGTGATATTACTCGAAACTTATTCTACCTGTTTAAGGCTATTTAAATGTCAGTTCAAGATATCGTTGATACATTATTTTAACCTGACTCAGACCTCAACAAAAAGCAAAACAATCTAACTTTTCATACATTTAATAAAATAAAATATTTCATGTGTAATTTAAAATTGTAAGTGGTGACTATGCTAGGAAAATGCCAGAAAAATATTCATAAAATGACATATAGTGAAGGCTACTATTTTATGTTTGTTTGTAAGTGATTATTTTATTTCAAAACATCTAACAATAATAAACATGAATAATAGCACGAGAAACATAAATGAACAAAAAATGGTTAACACCAGCCTCGAGGGGCTCTCGAAAACATACACTACATTAAAACATATAACATAACACAAGTAGACAAGATATGGCGCCCTGGCGGGCTGAATAATACCGTCGTTGGGTTAGGGGTGGGAAAATATATTAAAAAAACCCACCCCGCAGCACATGAAGGGTCGCCAGGACCTTAAAATATACACAAAGTACATCGGAGAGAGGGACGGAGCGGAAACAGTGGAAATAAACAAGAAACAGAGGGAAATAGAAGGGGTAACGTGATGAAAGGCTTGGCCCCGGTCGGAGGAGCCGCCGGGGTCGGTCAGGGAAAAATAGTGGTCCGCCACCAGGGCTACGCAGATATTTCATACGTAGCCCCGGTGTGAAAATAAAATAAACTTGACCCTGTGGGTAATTTTTGCCTCACAGGGTGTGAGAAACTAAAGAGGGGGACAAATAAAAATTATTGCACCGGCTACTATTTTAATACACATTTATTTAAGTAATGTATTATAGTATACAAGTTGTTTTTTTTCAAAGATTAAAAATGTGTTTGTTAAAGTTAACACGAGTAACATACTTTCCTTATCAATATTATTTATAAGATATATTAAATGTCATATAATTAATACACGCTATAGTATTCACTAAAACTCTTTATACTTAAGAAAAGATGCGGTGATAAATATTATTATTATTACTAAAAATTATCCATTAAAACCTGTATGTGTGATCGATACCTATAAATTAGTACTGTATCTGGATGAAATGTTATTTTAATCATACATTTTGGATCTTTTTTTAGTTTATTATTTCAAATTACAATAGATACATCTTAACTAGGAGATTAAAAGCCTAGCTATGATTCCTAATCCACAATACACTTTTAGTCTTCTTGGAAGCTTTCTAGAAATTGTTATAAGCGAAAATATGATGTTAGGTGATTCATTCCTATATATTTCAGGTTTGCGTTGTTAGATTTTGTAAATCGGTTATTGTAAAGTAAAAGTATTGTGTCTTTCAATTTGGTTTTAAGATTTTTACTAATATTATCCTCACTTTATTTTATAGATCAGATTATGATTTTTTAACAGTTTTCTCAGGAAGAATAAGTGGTATTTTATATCAAAAATAAACATTTAAAAAAAGGTATATTAACGTCGTAAATGGAAAGGCTTATATCTTAGAAGTTGTATTCACCTCGTGCATGTATTTTATGTTCAGATGTGGAAAAGAGATACCAAGAATTAGTTTATTGTGTGCTTAACCTGAATAGTTTCCCTTAATTTTGGATAATATTAATTACTCATACACCACTAAGACATATTAATACAAATGTAGCCTATATAATAATTTACTAGCACAAATACATCTTCCCCGGCATAATCGTTAATGCATGCGCACAATAATATCTTTATTATCTTTTGAAATTTGTTAGAATGATGTTGTAATGATATAGATTTTCCCTTTAGTAATAATATTCCAAATCAACAGTTCCCAACCGTAATATATTTCAAGTTAATGAACAATTTTATAATAATAAATTCAATGAATCCATGTGTGTTATAAAAGTTTATCTTATTGTTTAACAAACCTAGATAGTTTTTTTATGTTGTTGACACCGACTATCTATTGCCCTCTTCCGAGTATTTGTTAACAACAAGCCACTCCCAAAGAACTTTGTATCTTTCTCTCGTTTCAAAAAACTTGCTAAATAATGATGAAATCTCATAAAATTGTAAGGTTCCAGAAGACTTCTTCTCTGACAATATACAAGGAAAAGGGCTCTATCCCCCACTTATCACTTGGCCTGCAACCCCGCTGTATGTAAGGTCCGCAGCGCGCTATCATCTCAATTTTCAAACTTTGAAACTGCCGCTTATATTTTTATTTCCGACTGTGATTGCTGGACCGAGTGTTAGTTCATTTGAATAATTTAAATATAGTTAAAAGACCTGTGTTTCCAACATAAAATAGAACTAGTGTTAAAAACATGAAAATAGAACCCGATACAATATAACGTAATTATCTATGATCCCGGAGGTGAAGAAAGATAAGACCACAATGTGCCAAAAAGTAGACACATAAAAAGCAAATAATATCTACCTAGATTTAAGATAAGTATTACTACAACTTTCCTTTAAATTTAGTTTTCTTTTGATTAAGATACTTTTGAATTCAAAACAAAAACACAAATATGAATTCCTTGGCTAAATATAAATTTTTTTTTGTTGTAAAAACAAGATATTTTTGTTTGGTTTTCTTACCGAATATATTTTCACATTATTATTGGTATATTTTTTAAATTCAAATTTATGTTTGTTTTATTCATTTAAGTGCTGGCCAACACTCATCAAGGAATTATAACAATCCGGCATTAGAAAAAAATACACTTGGATATAGATTCGTATTATATTATTGATTGATTTAAAAGTACCACTATTCAGTTGTTTTATTTTAAAATTGAACCTTGTTTCTATCGAAGTGATGAAACACATTCTTCGAGTTGTTGTGAATAAAATTGATTCATAATTAATGTTATTAGTAGAATGCCTGGACAATTTATGATCGGTTCAAGTTTTTACGTGAAAGACTGTTATTAATCCATCATTACTAGAATATTTATTCAACAATGTATTACATAATACATTGTACAAGACGCGTACATATACCGTGATACATCACACCACAACAGCCCTTTCAAGGCAAGCTTTCTCTTCCTTAGTAATAAAAATTAACACATTTAGCACTCTTGGAAAACCTCCCTAAGTACACCCGACCGAGATTATAAATTCTATCTCCCCATCATCATCAGTCTAGCCTACTGCGAGAGTACCATGTGTCTACCAAAGTGGGTACCAGAGATTTAATTGTATACAATGTTACAGAACTGACCCGTTCCTAACACTCTTATGGATCCACCCACATTTCGTAATCCTATGTTATGGCACGCAACATGTGTATGTGTCACATCCCCCACCCCTCAACCCCCCACACACAAAATCTGGATTAAGCGAATTCTAAATCTGAGTAGTGGCGCTTTTTGCTTCAGCTTCTTGTGCTGCTGCCTAGTGACGGTTTCTGAAGGTGCTGTTCAGTGCCGAGGCAACGCGCGGGACACAACGACTCGACCGTGTGGGTGAAGATTATATTGTTTTTGTTGTCTGTTTTTCGCTTTTCGAGTATGTCTGTGAATTAGGATCATTGTCGAGTAAACTAGTGATATCAAGCGGCAAGTTCTCATACGTTTACTGGTGTGTAGTAATGTTCTTACTAACAACAATGTGTGTGTCATGACTGTGTGGTAGTTTGGTTCCATATTCTATGTTAAGAGTGCATGCATACAATTTAGAAGGAATTTGAATTAAACACATTGACGTCACTTGATGAAATGTGAATAGGTAGGATATACGGGTGCATCTATCTTATTTATCATATGATTTATGCATAGGTCACTATGTACTATGAACATTATTTCCCCCGTGTTTTTATATGTAGTAAATACTCCATATTATTGTAATTTACGACATTTACAAAAAAAAAACAAGGCTGACGATTTGACGTATAAGAAAAAAGAAACACACTTCCAAACTTTAAAATAAGCTTTTAAATATTTGTAATATATTTTTATGCAACTTTTTACATTAATTACACTTAAGATGCACCTAAATCAAAGTGAATAAGTTTTAATCTAAATTTATTAGATTTTATCTATTTTTTTTCCTTTATTGAAATATGGCTTTACAATGTAAACATTGATACAGTTGCCATCTTGAAAAAAAAAATCACTAATAAAATACTGAAGTTTGATATAAACTCGTTTTTATTGATTTTTAATAATCGATATTAAAAGTAATGTTCTTTAACCATAAAATAGAACCTAGGCCACACACATTACACTTTAAAATTAGTGTTATTGGAGTCGAGCGAAGATCCCTGGATTATTTTTTAGCAACGCTATTCCCTGTCCAGGTTATAAGCATATGCACTAATTACGCTAATATGCTATGGACGAGGAAGATTTAATTTAGAAGAAGTGTACGCCACATTTTCGTGGAGGGGATATGGAAAACTATATAGGAAAACCACCCGATCGGGATTCGAACCTCGATTTCCCTGTCATCGGCAGTCTATTCTAACACGAGAGTGACGCCTTAGACAATGCGGCCACCGAAGCAGGGTATTCCTGAAATACATCCCTCCGATTCCTCATTGGCGAAGGCGATATACTATTAAATCAATCTGAGAAAAGGTTTGTTGGATCTAGTGCCGTTGTTTAGTATTTTTCTTTTTATTCGGGCCAGCGCGTGAGTTTATTATACTTTATGTGCGTATTATCACCATCTTGAGGGAGAGTTTCGGGACACTAGGCGTTCTGATAACCACCCCGTTTGAGGCTCTTAAACAGCTTAAACGTGATCTTGACTTAAATTGGCTGCACTAATAATGATCTTGCTTTGATCAGTCATTCCTGTTTCTTAATTTCGCTTTTAAGGTTTGGGGTTGTGTTAGTGTCCAAAGCCGTTGGTTTTAATAAAAAATACCTAGGGCATATTCTTTGTAATTGTAATTTCCATTCTATAAGATAATTTTTTTCCCATTAGAATAAGTTAATTTTGTATATATGTTTGTATTTTCCCAACAAACCTCTAATCAATAATAATTTCACACAAAACAGCAATGGTGGTCAAAGCTGCGGCTAATTCTTTAGAACCATTTGGGGGGAAGTAAAAAGTTTTAATTTTTTTTCTCATTCTCTAAAAACAAATCATAGTACTGTAATTCTAAATTTACCTATAGCTTTAATAAATATTTTTTTAAAACATTTTCTTTGATATATTGCGGAGCGGAGCAATACCGAAAATAAATGTTCGAAACCTTCCAAAATTGGCAGGTACATCTTAAATAGCATAAAGCTGTACTGTATTACCCCACCACCAACCTCGCCCCCACGTTGTTATGTCTTGGAGATCTACCACATTGTTGCACTTCCTCTTCTTTACGGCCTTCTGACGAGTTTCTAGCCCGAAATAGTTTTCTGTGACGTCAGCTTAAGGACTGAGGCGAATCTTTTTGGCTTACTGTATGGCTACCTATATGCAAATACAGTCTATCCAGCGTAGGAATGGTGGTAACTGACAGAAAAAAAAAATGTCGTGCAAACATTGACTGAAAGTCACGCAAGTTAAACTATGTGGAAATAATAATAATTATTTACTTAGTAATACTTAACTATATATTAATCAATCAAAAGTGTTATCAAACGATTCTAATAATCCTTCCCTTAAGGATTACTGAAAATTGGCTCTTCCGTAACTAGTTGAAAGAACAAAAAATACCAATAAAACTTATGTTTTTTGGTTTCGTGTGTATAAACTCTATGATGTCATCCCGCGAGCGAGGTATACCGACCGAGCGGCCGCCACATGTCGGCTAAGATAATGCCAACATTTGTGGATAGAGGGTGTCATGTGACTGGCACAACGAGCTGTTACTCTCAGTTTTCTAGACTAGAGCCACTACTTCTTTATTCTATAGATCCTCGCTTGTCCTCACAAGTCTGAGTTGAGCCCGTTCCCAACTCACTGCTTCACAGAAACATCTGGAAGCGCCGGGGATAGTGCATGAAATAATAGATTAAAAAATATCATATTCATTATTATATCTTCTTTTAAATGGCAACCATAAATTACAAATAAATAGAGGTTACAGGGGAAAAAGGGTAGAAAGTCATCTTACACCCATTATCCACTATGAAAACTTTTAGGTTATACATCTCAAACCCCATAAGAACCCTAACAAACACTTTTTTTTAATAATTAAAATATGACAGATACCTCTCTTAACCATAATATTAAGTGCTTTAGAAATGTATAATTATTGTCTAATAGATGGAAGCAATTTTAACCAAAACAGGTAGTAAGACGCGGTGCTAAATACAAACTAACTACATTTTAGTTTAGTTGGACTCTCTTTTTTCTCTGTACATTTCAAATACTTTTTATAGCTTGGAGAAAGAACAATACAAGAAAACACGTGCGCACTAACACAACCAAAAACGTTTTGTATGACGTCTTCAATCAGGCTCATTTTGTCCGGTTCACCATGTTTATAGATATGAAGAGAAGACAGCCCTTTAGAATCTCTCGTTTGTAAAGCATTTTTTAAGTGAACCACATTCGCCGCTTTCACAAAAAAAGAAACATCCAAACGGCTATTTTGATAAGTTCTTGTTTCAATAATGTAACAATCTTAAAATAAATGAATAATTAAAAACAAATGGTTTATTTTGAAAGTTTTCACTGACAAAGGTGATAGCAGCTCAACAACTGGTCTTGCAGATCAGAATAATTATCATGGTTTGGCGAATGGATACATGATTGTAGATCTGGTAACTTTTCTTAGCTGTCAGTTACCACCACTCCTATGTTGGATGTACTATAGTTCTGATGTTGGCAAACAATCACATTGTTTCACACGTTCTGTTACGAAAAATCAGACCGCGAGTTATTTGGAATACATTTTTTGGCTACAGCTAGTAGCTTCGACACCGTCTGTCAAAAGAGATCAAATATGCTATGTAAAGAAAATAGGAGCAATTTATGTTCATTTAAATGAAATTTTAAATAATTTTATAACTGTTTATTTTCGATGAGTACTGCATTTTTTGATATTTTAGAAATAAACTAAACCCTGATTATTTCTATAGGAAACCCACTTCCGACCATTAACATAGATTGGAAGTCACTAAAATTTGACATTATAGAAATATGTATCATTTGATTTATTAATATTAAGTTTATTTAAAAAATGATCAAAAGCTTCCAATAACACTTCTACATGGATCATTATATAATTATTTTTAGGTATATCATTAATTAAACGGACTAGGACTGTAAATACGATTGTTATTGTTTTTCCCGTCATTGTGGCAACACGAGTTACTCACGGTCCTATAATCCGAAATATAGGGCCTACTCTAGTTTTCATATTTCGTACTACTAAACCTGGTAGTTTGCGAGATACAGTGAATATCGATGCAGCCAGCTGAGTGCTAAATTTAGCTCACCTTTTATCTCATTCACCCTCTCCAGCCCTTTCAAAGCGGGCGTGTATTCAAGTATATTGGTAAGCAGTGAGGTGAAGGGAATGACTCACAAACAAATGTTTTATCTTTGAATCTTGCTAAGACATCACATTTTTTCTCTTAAAATAACTGTGATAAAAGAAGTAATAATTTGTATTTGTTTGGAAATGGATAATAGTTTCAAATTACTAATTATAATGGACTCATTTGATTTGCATCCACTGTCATTTTTATCTTATCTGTAGGTCTCTGAGGATGATGGTAGCAATAGAGGAACCTGGAATCACAGGGGGGGGTATTTCCCCCCCGGAAATAACTGCCTCCTATCTCCCCTCCCCCCGGAATTAATTTTCCTCTTATAGATTTATTTTACTTTTCTCTAATAATTTCGAGTATGGAGCTGAACGTTGGCTTTGCAACAAGCTCCAAATAGATCCTAAGAGGCATCGAATTTTCAATTATTATCTGGGGACCAATAGAACCCTTCAAAAACTCATTTTTTTTAACAAACCCCTATTTTACACAACTCTCTCGTGTTAAACTGACCTGATGAAGACGGGTAGATCGGGGTTCGAATCCCGGTCGGGTCTACTGAGGGCTGTTTTCCTAAATGGTTTCATACTATCCTTCCACGCAAATGCGGGTAGATTACCTCTAAAATACTTCCTTCCCCATGCTTACCCCATTAGAGTAGTTATTATATATGCGTACATCCTGAAAACGCAGTAAGACGCGGTGATAAAATAATAAATAAAATACTGTGGGAGTTCAAGTCGATATTATTAACCTTCAACTTTAACATTTCGAATTTTCGCCCCTCTCCCCAACATTAACAGTAACTATACCCTTTTCTACCGGTTGGAAAATAACAAAAAATACTATAATTTCGAAATTAAAGTGCTTATTGTGGACGAATACAGGCCTTCTTTAGTAACTTCTCAACTGTCAGAAAAGACCAAAGGCACTACGAACCAACTATACTAATTAATGAGATAAAATATGTAATTCAAATGTATTTTTGGTGTTTTAAAAAGTAAATTTATATCGCGTTTGTTAATGGGTTCCGTTTCACGATAAAATCTCTTACTTAATTAACTCTCAACTTAATGGTGCTCTATGATCCTAAAATAACGTAACTCGTAGGGGAGGTCTTCACTGAGTTGTTGGTAATCACAATACTATAAAGCCACTTGAATGACTCACTCACTCACTCACTGACATGTTTACCCACTTCTAGATGAGCTAGAAACTTGAAATTTGGCGAACTTATAGCTTCTAGCCTGTAACCAACGAAAACATTCTAAAAAGTTAAAAAATTTAATTTTTAACCTCCGAAAAAAATTAAAAATGGCGGAGCAGCTTTAAAGTCGGTGCGGACCTTTCTTTGGAGGCCTCTTGTGGCTAAAACAATAAGACCTATCAAAAAACGGATTGCACCGGAGCTATATATATGTTTTATGTAAATTTTGCACATATTCCGCACATTTTTATGTTTTCTGACACAATTATGGGACAGCTAAAATCATAACATTGTAAAAATAAATCAACGTTCAAAACAACGCTGGAATTACATTAGTTTACACTCACTGGGGGTTTGGGGGCGGAGCCCACAATGAGCAAAGCGAGTCACAGCTATAAAATTGTAGTGACTCGAGGACGGAAACCTTGACATGAGTATGGCATAGCGCAACTCAACCAATTTGATACGTTGCCAGTAACCTCTAACACAAGAAACGCCTTTCCACATTTTGAAGGAATGTCTCAACCCATCACAATGGGCTCTGTTCACACTCCGCCGCTAATGGGGCAATGCCATCGTGCATAATGGAGCCAACCATCACGGGGGGTTTGGGCCCATTTTACGAAGATCGTAGCCATTGAAATGTCGACCTAAAGGCAGATAGAGGTTAGTTTCTATGATGCGTGTCGCTGTCCCATTTAAATCGTCGTAAAGCTACACCTTGAAAAGTGAAACGGCGACGCTAAATATAACGAGGAGTTATTCTTGAGCTTTGAACTTGAATACGAAATGTGCAATCTCTAAACTAGGAGACGAATTTTGATACTTTGGTCGTGGCTTTATTATTACTATTATTATTTGAATTTAAAGATTCGCCGACACAAAAGTGGTCACTGACATCGTAAAAAAATCTTAAGACCTATAATAGAAGACAGAGTTGTCCAGAGGAATTAGGAAGCCTGAGATAGTGGAGTTTTGGAGGGACCCCTTTCACTCAAGATAATTAACTTAACCCGCTCTGGTGGCCGAAAAGTCTTAAGGCGTCACTCTCGAAATTGATTAGACCGCATAAAAGTGGAGATCGGGGTTCAAATCCCGGTTGGGTGTAATGGGGGTTGTTTTTTATAAATGGTTTTCTGCTCTATTTCCACTCGAATCCAGGTACGCTTTCTTTAATAGTATAGTGCATTTAGGTTTTAACCCGGACAAAATTATTAACAAAATGAAACCTTTTGGGAAGTGTTCGGCACTGTCCCCTTGTCATTAATTGAAGATTGCCAAGGTTTCCCACCTAAGCCAAATCCGCCATCTTGAAACACCCCTCTCAAAATTTTATATCTCAAGAACAAAAACTCTTATAAAGGCCTAACTTGTGTCATTATCTTCTATTTTAGCTGTTCTATGATACAACAATTATTTTATACCTCTCAAATAGATAAACACATACAAAAATAGTTTATTTGATGAAAAATTTATTTTATAAAACAAATTTGTTTAAACTTGTCTATTTTACAGTTTTGTTAATAGTTTTACAGATTTTTCTTCAAACAAATGTTTTAGAGATTTTAAAGTTATATAAGATTCATGTTTTACATTTGTACATACCTGGATAACAACGGTCAAAAATAGTCTTAAACCTGCAGTGTTCCCGCGTCAGCCGCCACAGGTCGCGCTGAAGCTCTGGCAGCTGGCCAACTATTTACTATAATTCATTTCAAACTTCAAAGTATAAATACAGTAAAAAAAAAAAAGTGTTTGATCATATTAGCTTAATTTTAAACAGTGAGATGGTGATAATTAAATTCGTTTTCACATTAAAATCATTTTAATAAGTTATACATCTATAATACTTGGTTTTACATTACATTTCAAACAGTTGTATTTTAGCAGTATTTTTTTTGACAGCAATATAATTGCGTTAAAATTCTTCAAAAAAATAAAAATATTTCTCGTTAGAAATCATTATTCCTCTCTAGAAGGTAGCTCAAAATTAACAATTACAAAGACATTTAAAAAACATTTAAATAAAACTGATAACATTACTGTGGTTAATAACACAAGAAGTGTGACTCAACTCAGCATTCAACGCAATTGTTAAAAGTTTTAACTGCTTTTTTTTTAATATGTAAGACAATATTTCTCTTATTCAAGAGCTTAAAAGTATAAATATTAAAATTTAAAAAAACATTTTGTACAAATAATTAACAATGAAGATTCGTCATACAATTTTACAGTGAATTACAACAAAGTATAGACACAAAGAAAAGTGTACCTCCATCATGGGTTATATGCAGGAGAAGAAGTACTCGAATTCTGTAGCCCCTTGATACTTTCATCTTCTTCCATCGGCGGCAAGCGATTTAAACAACCAAATCCATAGCAATAACCACACATATCAGTACATTTCAAACTGTTTTTTAGACATTCACAGCTTCGGCGATCACAAACAGTTTTACAGTTACATGATACCAAGTACAAAAACTTTTGTGGTGCCAGTTCTAATAAAATTGGTATCGGGGAGTATTGACTATTTTCAAACTTCCAACCACAATGAGTAGGCTCCATCCCACAGTTTTTCCAATCTTGTATCTGATAGAAAATTCGGAATGAGTTCTGTTTAGTAGCTTCAAATGTTGGAGGTAGGACCAACATTTTAAAGGCACCATCCACTTTTTGTTTTGCTACAGTTTTAAGGTACAACTGGTATCACAGCTTTTTTTTTTCACTTGGTTTCCCACCGTAAATAACGCACATAAATGCTTCTCCAGTACCAGCTATCTCTTGTGGGGTAAAAAACTTGTCATTAAAAACGGTCACCTTTACCTCAATGATTCTTCTCGTTTCAGTTTTTTCAAACGGTAATAATTTACCTTTGCCATGCACGGACGAATTGGTATCGCACCCAGTAAATGCGTGTATGAACAACATGTACTCCTTCATTGAACCCAACGCCTCTTGAAGTAGTGTTATGTTGAACACTTGCCTTTACTGGGTACTAACAGGATACACAACAAGCAGTACAAGTAAATCAGTGTCTTCTCCTACCAATGTTGATATTAGTCCAAGATTACCTTTATACACTGTATTAGAAACAAGCAAGGTACCAGTGCTACGCGCATAAACGGACCTCGGCTAACACAACTTCGTGGCCAGCCTGTAGATGCCCGTAACGGCTTCGCAAATATAATTAGGTATACACGGAATAAATATTTATCTTATTTCAATATAAAATTTGGTTGTGATCGTATAGTGGGTTAAATTAATTAAGGAAATGATATATTTAAATTTATTTTAGCAATTCACTAGATACACGTCACTCGTATTTAGTGTGAGAGTGGCCGTCAGCCGATTTAAGGTGAATTACAATATCCACTGCTTAGCCGTGATATAATATAACTACTGCGCGCTATCACGCCTGATTATTTTTTATTATAATAATTATAGCCGCGGCGACTACCGAGCGACTAACGCGAGGGGTCGTTTAGAGGTTCACAAAAATATGACACCCCAGAGTTCACCTGGGAGCGTCCTTGGCCGTAGCCCGGTGAGACCAGAGTACTGAGTCTCCTACGCGACTCAACGAATACTATTTTTTAAATATTGAAGAATTACTCCCATTGGTCCAGAAGATCCAACATGGACGAACCTAACTGTCCCCCGGACCGTTAGCGCGGTCCAAGACAAGGGAAGGAAGCCACCCCCCCCTTAATAGCTTTTAGGAAGCTATTGTTACTGTCGGCGACTCTCACAATATTCTTTAATACCTGGATGGCAGGTTATTAACCTTACAATACCCCGTTATTGCCTATAGGGTTGCAAACACATCCCATTTGCTGATGTGTTCACAAAGAATTCCATCACCAGCATCTGCCTCATATTGGACAACATGTACTCCTGATTCCCGTAAATGTGCTGAAAGTAAAGAGATGCGTTGTGTTTTGTTGTTTGCATTAGATAAAACATATTTGGAGGCAGCATCGCAAAAGAGTTTTCCTAAACAAGAAATTGAGTAGAACACACGCGTCGAAAATGTTCATGGTCTTTTATGGAAGGTTTTCCATAACCGTCGAATACAACAGTCACATCAGATGATAAGCATCAGTTAGTTACGTAAGAAACATATTTACTCACTATTTCTCCATATAATTCATGACGCTGTCATGCAACAAACACCCACCATCTATAACATATGCAGTGTTCACAGATTCATAAGGCACATCAAGACTTGGTTTGAGGTGGTTTTCAAGAACAGGCAATAATACAGCTTTACCAGAACCTTTTCTCAAACTGCATCTTTCAAACAGGGCGGGTGGCCAAGCTAAAAGTTCATAATTGAGATTTTCTAAAAGCTCTTTATCTGACCTTACCACGCACAGCCTACTATGGAAAAGTTTTGTTGAATTAACTTCAACTAAATATGTCACTGAATTGTTTTTCAACTATTGCTTTCATTGCACTAGTTCCTACATCTTTTGTAGAATCACAGTTTACGATTGATGATGCCATTAGTAACACAAACCAATAAAGGTAATTCTGTTTAGAATGGGCTGTGAAGTTTCAACCACTCTTGCAGTCTGAGTGCGTCATTTTCATATCTTGTCTTGCGGACTCCCCAAGCTCAACATGCTGATTGGTGATAGCGGAGTATACTCCTACCACTTTCTCAAGTGCATCGACAGCGTTAAAGGTTGCAGGCATAGCCTTGATCCATTTTGACAGAGTGGGGTTAGACAAGCTTCTTCTATGCGCTATTCCTTCAGTTGACTTCATTGAACGCATTAAATATTGTTCAATTATCATGTCCGTCCAGGTGCCGAACCAAAACTTGTTGGTTCTCTTTATTGTGAAGTAGGATTTCCCAACAAATATTTCAACTCTTCTGTGGGCAAATATTCACAAGAGAAAAGCATTCGTTGTAAGTAAATATGAGCCGTTATGGCGTAGTTCAAGTGTCCAGCCGCATGGAAATAAGGAAGCATACTTTGTACATAGAATGAGTGCCGGTCCCAGTCACCAACACGCTGCACTCTAATATACTAATGCACAATTTCTACCATTTCAATATATTGAGCTCACAGCTTGGCTGTGCGACTTGCAGTTGACAGCTCGTTAAGCCTTGAGTCAATGAGCGTGAATACAGCGTACATATCTCTACATTCTATAACATCTTCAGGAAGTAGATCGCCCTGAAATGTGTCAGGAAAAGTATCTTCCAGGTTGTGTACAACGTGTTGTCGCTCTAGGTATATTTGAAATATTAAGTACATTTCTGGGAACTGGAATTTGGTTAGACAGTGTGAAGTGTGGAGTGACAGTTTGTACACCGCCCATTACAGGAAACGAACCGTAACCATAAAGTGTTCGTACATTATAATTGGTATGATCAAATATGTACTAAACGTAAGTTGGTTTTTCAATACATGTTGATGAGTTCAATTTATCAGAAGCCTCGTATTTTAATATCTCTTTATAAGTGCTACAGACACCCAAATTGGGTAAAATGTCCACCCGAAACTTATATCCGAACTGTCTCTACAGATGAATATTTAATCCGATTTTCATGGGTGATACAAAAGACCTTGGCCTAGCGGCAGCTACGATGCCATGTTGTAAATGATTTGGGGACGGTAATAAGTTTGTACATTTTGATCTGAATTTTTTGGAAGCACGGTTTCATTAATAAAATGTGACAGTGTTTTTGCCATTAGATCACGGCCTACAGATGTTATTTCCTATGCTGTTTGATATGTTTTACAATTATTTGCGTGAGAACGAATTTCTTCCCGGATAATTTTTGCTGCCATTACCACAATCTTATTTCTTTAATCTGTTTGATTGATTTTATTTTCTTCATACCATTTTTCTGTTAAATTGTATTTCTGTATCCAGAAAATAACTCTTTTAATTTTCTTTTTAAATGTTTTTCGGAATATGGAGCGAATCTAATCTTTTCTTAACATCGATCAAGTCATTTAAGTAAAACTGGCATTTCTCATTTTCTTCTTATAATCACACAATTCAATAAACGAATCGTTAATATAATTAAGAGTGGGTCGACCAGCACATTTGTTTACCGTTCCTGGGATTTTTAAGTTGGGGTGCAAAAAATACTGATAGCAATTACGATGGTAACGCCCTTGAGCTACCACTAAATCTATAACCCCAATCGCAATGGTACTGCCCTTCCCCAATCATCGTCCTAACAATAGCATGCGACCTTAATGTATCTAATATCCCTATCGTTCGAACTTTTACTAATGTTTTGATTCGTAACCAAACAAAAAAGGGACAACAGGCCTACATACAACAAAACAATCATTCCGCGACAAGTTAGTAAGTCATACCTTAACCCCTGCCTCCCCCTACCTTCTAGTATCAACAATTCAATTTTTAACCACTTCCCAATATAGCTTCACATTTCACATAAAATACCACTAACACTAAATCGGGTTGTTTGTTATTACTGCTGCTACTACTACTACTACTACTACTACTACTACTACTACTACTACTACTACTGCTACTACTACTACTACTACTGCTACTACTAAGGTACGTAAATGTTTGCTTGTCAATACAGTACATTTCATTTTAAAACACTGTTTTCTTAATATTTGTGATTTTTTATCATTTGCATTATTTAATACTCTTCATAAGTCAAATACAAAATAAAATAATTTTGGTTTGTTAAAAAAAACAATGCATTACAATTTATTTCATGCATCATCTATTAAACTAATCAGAATAGTTAATGAGTACAAATAATATTATTAAAAATATAACTTCCACATGGGCGGGAATGAGTCGTGTTTTAACTAATTTTACGTATTCAGATAATAATTGATAAATAAAAACGTACTTATTAAATATACATTGGTTACTATTGTTATTGTTTTATTTTTTTATTAAATAAATATTAAGAAAGGCAGAGTGAAGTTTAATTATATTTTTGAAATTGTAAAGGTCTTTGCCTTTGGTGATACATATTTTAACTTTAATTAAAGTCTGGCCGGCTGGGGCGCGGCTGATAGTGGCTGACGCGGGAATACTCCAGGTTTAAGGCTATTTTTGGCCGTTGTTGTTCCCGTATGTACAAATTTAAAACATTAAACTGATACGCCTTTAAAACCTCTAAAACTTTTGTCCGAAGAAAAATCTCGTAAGACTACTAACAAAACTGTAGAATACAAAAGTTTAAAGATTTGGTTTTAAAAAACTAATTTTACTAAATAAACGAGTTTCATATATGTGTTTATCTATTTGAGAGTTATAAGACTTTTTTACTCTAGAAGAGTTAAAATAGAAAAGAATGACACAAGTTAGGCCGTAATTAATTCCTTTGTGTGTAAACCAAGGTAGTGAGACACTTTGAAATAAACAACTTTATTTTTGTGCTTTATTAAATTGAATTAAGATAATAGCTAAACTAACGTAGAACTGTCCAACATCATAGTTTAGTTGGTGCGTGTCCGTTCATTGAGCTGAGGGTCCCGGGTACATTCCCAGCATGGCAGAAAAAATTATTATTAATTAAGTGTAAGATTATTCTTTTACAATGATAAATTGAAGGCTGGGGACTGGATGTTGTGGCTGTCCTAGTACTAAATAGCTTGTAAGACATATGTAACTACGACAATCCTAACAAGCCGGTAGTGTAAAATATGTGGCTTGAATAAAACCGACTACAGAAAAATTATTGAAATGTGTTTTCCCACATTATTCGGTAGACAGAATCGGAATTGAGGTTAATTTAAAAATAATTATTTTATAATTTAATTGTATTTAAAATATAATATAAAACAGTTTCACTGATATCAACTCTGCTGATTTTTTATATAGTGAAATACAGAAAACCGCACCATGATGTGAAGCTCAATTTGATCTGCATTACTTATTTAAGTTAGATGTTGTCCATGTGTTGAGATGGGCTCTTAAATACCTAACTCTTAGGTCTGAGATTGTGAAACCATCTGTATTGAGGATGGGCTCCGAAGCCGTCTTGAAAGTAGGGCGCTTAGATTCTTTACTTCAGTGCTTTTTTTTTCTCCCGGGACTATTAATCACTTGACATGATTCATTGTGAGTCTTTGGTACTGTGCGGCCCATCTAGTAGAGCACTGGTTTTCACGGTTGTGCACCCCATCATTCGTAAACACTTATTTCATGTACCCTAAAAGAGTTAAATATTTTAGGATTAGTTAATTAATTAAAACTATTCTAACTAGTCGTACTAGTGTTTTTTTTTAAACTTATCACTTAATTAAGGAAATACGTGTATTATTTTGACAAAAACGTTTCTTTAAGCATAATTTGTTATTATTTTACTTGTCAGACTACAACAATCAAAACACATATTTTAGTCCTGTAAGATACAAACTTCACTTGTCACTTAGGTAAAATGTATATGCAGCTTAGGCAACCAAATAGAGAAAATATTGATGAGAAAATAAAATTCGTATTTGAATTAAAATAAATAAAACAGATTACTAATGAAAATTTATGGATTATTTAAAATAACGCCCTTTTTATATTGGGTTCAAATTAGATTGAATTGGATATTTCCCTCTCGGACACTAAAACGAAGCAACATGTAAGCACTTCCGATCATAGAACTTGCACGCATTCGGTAAACTATAGGTAAAAAGGGGAGAAAAGATAAACATTGAGTAAGGAACTGGATTATATCGTTGGAAATAATGTCCATGTGCGCAGAGTTTATTTAAACTCGTGACATGCGTATTGTAATAATTGTGTAGCCATGAAATTGTTGTATTTAGTGGACCTATTAAGGTTTGTAAATCGTACAATAGATAAATATTTATAAAAAAAAAAAGCTGGTTTAGTGAAACAAATGTTTATTATGTCGACTTTTAAGAGCAAACAAGACGTAAAATGTGCTTATTGTGAATGGCGTGGCAGACGTGATAGACTCGGATATCGCGCATCTAAAAAACACCCCCAAGAAAAACCTAGAAGTAAGGATCAAGGGAGTATTGAAAGTTTTGTAAAACGTAAATTATGTGATCAGGAAAAACTCATGGCCGTAAATAGCGATAGTATTTCCCCTAGTGTGGCTGATAGTGATATATTTTGCAATAGTGGCGAGTCTACGAAAAAATGAAAATTCTAAGAAAATCAACAATTAAACCAAGTCCTCCCGGAATTACACTCCATTGCCTCTTACTTTCAAGGTTCAAAATTAAATGTTGGTACAGGTAAGCCTACTGGTATCAATGAACAATTAATAACAATATGTAATGTACACAAGAAAATGGGAAGGTTGCCATTTCTGGGAAACAACTATAATTTTTATAAGGTAGATACTATAAAAATATCTATGATTAAAAATATATTTAAATTTTAATTTTCCAAACTATCTAGTAGGTAATAATCCTTATTACCTTCAACCTCTATAGTAAGACGGTTTGTCGATTCCGAGGGCAAGCAATGAGCTAATTAACGCGAACAATGGGGTCCTTA
>CABEEJ010001758.1:75081-87493 GCA_901482245.1 Timema douglasi | reverse complement strand
GAACCCGCATTTGCGTGGAGGGAGAGTGGAAAACCATTTAGGAAAAAACCACCCCCAGTTCACCCGACCGAGATTCGAACCTCGATCTCCCCGTCCTCAGCAGTCGAGCTTCAACACGACGAGCGCGTCAGCCAACTACGCCACCGAGGCGGGTTTTGTCCAGTTTCATCAAGTTTGACTCCAAGAAGGAGTAAACCAAAAGCCAAAGCTTGTTTTTTTTAACTCCCTACCCTTGAACTCCTCCCCTGTTTTGTCCAGCAAACACACACTGTTCTCTACCAATTCTATCAAGGTCACAATGTCATACTTAGAGCTGCCTAGACATTTTTACCCTACAAAAATACTACACAACTATATGAAACCTTTCGAAAGACTAAACAACAATGCCACATCTATAGACGAGTGCGCAACTGTTTCGCGCACCGATATCGGTGTATTTGAGGGGAATGCCGGCATACCTCCAAAATGTCGGTGGTCGCCACGATAATGTTGTAGTGTCAGCATCGTGTACAGCCTTGCCATAAGATTACAGTACGCCCACGGCTTCTTTGGTGCTGACTTCTGACAGTCAACATTCAGGTATAATACCTAAATTTTTACCGTCAGAAGTGACAGCTGCTAAACACATGTTTTTGCAGATCATATGGTTCGGCGTAGGGATACATACTTTGGTCTGGTAACTTTTCAAAGCTTTTATCTGTGAGCTGTGAGCTGTCAGTCAGCACCAAAGAAGCCACGGGCCTACTGTACAGGGGATCTCAGTTACACCGACATTATCGGTACGTTTACAACCAGCCCTACAGAACATTTCTAATTGGTATGTGTGTGGGGGGGAGAGGGGGGCGGGGAGTAGTGGAGGGAGTGTGTTTTTTGTTCGTTTTTTAGCGCCGCGTCTTACTATCTGTTCAGGTTTTACGCTTATGTACTAACTAGGCTAATAGTTTTAGGGATTAGGATATTTAGAGGAAATGTACATCTGCATTTGCATGGAAGGAACGTGGAAAACAATTTTAGAAAAACTACCTCCAGTACACCCAACCAAGATTCGAACCTCGATCTCCCGATCATTGGCAATCTAGCCTACTGCGAGAGTAGCGACCATGCGACCCCAAAGAAACGAGTGGAAGTTTTATTCCAAAATAATAATTACATTTTAGAGTAAGCTACATTTCTATTTAATTTTGTAAGGAACCGCATGCGAATATATCCACGCACACGCACACACACACACACACACACACACACACACACACACACTCACGAATACCACCTTCCAATAAGCGTGAAACTTCAATAACAAATTTTGCATACCACTCCTCCAAAATATTGAGCTTGTTTTACACGCTTTTTTTTTCATTTTTAATGGCTATAGTTAGAATTATATTTAAAAAATGTTTATTTGTCCATTTTATTTGATCATTTTTAAAATTTTTGTTAGAGGTAATTGTTTTTGACACCCTCCAATCCCTCGCTAACATACAATTTGATGTATTTAGACCTATGTATATTATGAATACTGTATATGTAATAGACGGAAAATAAATACTTGGATAGCTTTGAATGTAGTGGTGGAGGAGACTTGAGAAAATCAGGTGGACAGACAGGATGACAAATGAAGAAGTCTTAAAAAGGGTGGATGAAAAGAAAGCCATTTTGGATGCGATTCTGTGGTGCAAAGCAAACTGAATCGGACACATCTTTAGGAGGAACCGTTTTCTGCACGACGTCATAGAAGGCAAGGTTGAGGAAAATAATAATTTAGAAGATGGAGGATTAAAATATTGGATGACTTGTGTGAAGGAAAGGAAAATATTCTGGGAGCTGAAGGAGGATGCAGATGACAGAGCGCATTTGCGGTTTTAAGTTTACTGACAAAAGGAATGGACCTGTCGTGAGACAGAGCACCTAATAATAATAGGCCCTAGGTGTCCTCGTTCTCCGAACCCAGCCCCTTCAACTATTTAGTAGGCCGAAAGCCACCGTTGCGGACAATTTTCCCGACTAAAATTTACCAGCAAATGTTCATCTATTCTCAACACACACACACATGTGAAGATAAACATTGTCTCCTCCTTTCTATCAAGAAGTGTAACGTCGCGTCACGGAAGCCATCCTCTTGTGATGACACTCATCCTGTATGCAGATACACATATGAGCGGTGATTGAAAAAAATATATATTCCACCGAGGATGTCCAGGGGGGTGGGAGGGGCTCTATTAGTTCCGGTAAACTTGGTCTCTCCGCTCGGTCGCGTTCATCAACTACAAAACTACTTCTTCTGGGCGTCAACCGGGGACTCACGGAGTGTCGCGACTACAAAGGCCTCGGTAATGGTCGAAAGCTAGAAGTTGCCACCCGGCCCCATAATTTTTGTGCGACCATCTCAAATCTCAAATTCCCTTTTTGTATGTGTATGTGCATCGCGTCTCCTGTTAGGGTTGAACGCAATTGTATTATTTAGAGTACGATAGTGTGTCTGAGACGATGAAGGTTGAATTTAGAGGAAGCGTACCCACATTTGCGTGGAAGTGAAGTGGGAAACCGATTAGGAAAACCACCCTCAGCAAACCCTCCCAAATTTCGAAACCCAGTATCCTTGTCTACAGCTGGCCAGTCCATCACAAGAGTGACGCCTAAGAAGACCGTTCGTCGCTGAAGGTGGTAAGATTGTTAATCGCCAAGTGTGTTACAGGAACGCCAACTCACCATCAGGTGTCATCGTGAGCTCGTGGCGAGGTGAGTGACACGTGTCCTGGATAAAGAACCTCCGGTAATGACAGTTATTGTCTCACCCCACACAAATGAGACGACCGATGATGGTAGAGTACGAACTGCTCATCAGATCTCCATTAACCGAAGAGCATCTGGTTCCGAAACTTAGCAAACTTGACAAATTTAATATCCCTCCTCAAGCGATCTGTCAAGGTTACTACAGTAGCCCCATGGCTTCTTTGGTGCTGACTGACAGCTCACAGCTAGGTATATAACTAAATTTTGACTGTCAAAAGTGACAGCTGCTAAACACATATTTATGCAGATCATATGGTTCGGTGTAGGGATACATAATTTTGTATGGTAACTTTCCAAAGCCGTCAGTTGTCGGTCAGCACCAAAGAAGCCATGGGGCTACTGTAGATCCCGTTACCGGTGGGCACGCAGACATAGGCGTGAGTCTAGTCTCGCAAAATGGACCCGATTGACAGGAAAGGTCAGGTTTAGGATTATCTGCAAAGTGTTCTGAGATAATTTTTTCACCGTATTGGTAATCACACACTCTCTCTCTATCCATACAAATTAGAATCCCGGATAGGTAGAGAGATGCAGAGTAGGGGAAAACCCCATAAAGGGTATTTTAGCGACTTGCCCTAAGAGGTTAGTATTAGGAGGGGGTTAGTGGCCTTCCGTTAAAATAGAGATTGAAGGGAACTTGAACTAAGGGGAGTATTTTTGCAATTTTATAGCATAATATTTGTTTGACCAAAATAATTAAAATATTTCTCCAGTATAAATATAAAGCTTAGTTTTCTTCACATGATGAACTCAACAGTTGTTGAATATATATCATGAACATAGGGAGATTAGATATGAAACGTTTTAAACGAAGAGAAAAAGTTATCATTAAATTTCAAAATACTCTTAGCAGATACCCACCTCGGTGGCGTAGTTGGCTAACGCGCTTGTCGTGTTGAGATCGACTACTGAGGACGGGGAGATCGAGGTTCGAATCTCGGTCGGGCGAACTGATGGTTTTCCACTCTCCCTCCACGCAAATGCGGGTTCATTTCCTCTAATTCAACCTTCCCAATTCCTAATCCATTAGCGTAATTAGTACTTAAAGTGTATAACCCGAACGGGTAGTAAGACGCGGTGCTAATTATTATTATTATATCTTGTCAGATATTCAATAACTAATGTGAAGAAAATTAAACTATGTTTCTACTGGAGCAATATTTGATTTGTCCTAAAAGATATGCTGTTATAAAAGCTGCCAGAAAATGAGCGGGCTACACGCATTTTAATTACGTTGGAGGCATCATTTGGTGGAAAGGTACCCGAACTTGCGTGGAGGAAGAATGGGAAACCATTGGGGGGGAGGGGGGACTTAGTGTATACAGTCAGAATTTTAACCCCCAATGATCAGAGTCAAGCACACAGAGGCTGAGTTAATTATGCAGGTTCAGCCTCATCAAAAGACAAGAAGTTTTAAAAATTAAAAATAAAACATCTATCTCAACACCTTGAAAGAGTTATAAAATGAGTGGAGATATAAAAATGCCCTATTATGTTGGAAAAACAAAATGTACTTTGTGTGTTTGTTAAATTTTATTTATATAGGGTTATATATTTTGTATCGTGCTTTTAGTCAAATATGTTCTGAGTAATTTGTCTTTTGTAAGTTAAATTACAATTTAAACGTACCAACAGTGCCTCTTATTAATAAAAAAACTAAGGTGGCGACACCAAGTTTTTCAACTTGTCTACTTCAAGTTATTCCATACAAATCAACGCCACAGTTTTCCCTCCAGTCTTATACCCTCCTAGAACTATTATTGAAGTATGAGCCAGGTAAAGCAACTCCACAGTGTTCTCTCCAGTCTTATACCCTCCTAGAACTCTTATTCAAGCTTGAGCAGTTAAAGCAACTCCACAGGGTTCCCTCGTCTTATACCATTCTAGAACACTTATTCAAGCTTGAAGAAAATAAAGCTTCTCTACAGTTTCCCTACCAGTCTTATATCCTCCTAGAATCCTCCTTCATTCAAACTTGCACCAAACAAAGCATCTCCACAATTCCCCCCTCCAGTAAGCTATCCTCCTTGGCCCACACGTCCAACGAGGTGGTTGAGGACAGCTAATAATTGTTTTCACACAGGTCTCTTAGAGACGCGGAAAGGGGGGAACAAGATGATTGAAAAACGAGCGCAAGGTTTACCCTGAAAGAATGCGCGGGGAAGAACACGTAACACAAGGAGAGGAGGAGGAGTGGGAAATAAAACATGACAGGGAGGAGTAATCCGTGGTTCGTCTTCCCTGGGTTTCATGAAGACACAAGGTGCCACGTGGTGGGTCAACCTGTGTCCCAGGTGGTGACGTGGGTACCATCAGCCCCGTGCATGGTGGATAAGGGAAGGGGGGTTGAGCCAGGATGCTACTTTCTACAGTAGCCCCATGACTTCCTTGGTGCTGACTGACAGCTGACAGCTGATGGCTTTGAAAAGTTACCAGACCAAATTATGTATCCCTACGCCGAGCCATATGATCTGCAAAATCATGTGTTTAGCAGCTGTCACTTCTGACGGTCAACATTATATACCTAAATGTTGACTGTCAGAAGTCAGCACCTAAGAAGCCATGGGGCTACTGTACATACCACACGTTTGAAAATGCCATCTTCAGTTTAATTCCTCCCTAGGATATCAACAACAGAAACATTATCGAATGAGTTCTCTTCTCATCTTCTCACACTCACGTATCGACTACAGCGACCGGTGTTTGAATGGATCACTAACGTCGGATCTGCAGTATACCGGATGTGTTGATACATCGGTATTAGAATAAAACCCTTTACCTAGAAGTTATCTTCCCCTGTGATGTAAAAGTTTTGATATCTCGATCTATCGCCCAGCAATCGTGGCGACCTTGAACGACAAAGTTCGAATGGTGGTGGAACCTTACCAACACTGAAGAACCTAAATGTATATTCCATTCACGGTAGGAATTGACTTCTGAAAGGCCTTTTTCCCTACCATAAATCTACTATATAGTAGGATATTGGTAGGAAAAAATACCTTTCAGAGAGTAATTCCTACCGTGAATGGAATATAGTCCGACTCCTTAGCTTAGTCGATACGGTCTAGGACAACACTGGTCACCGCCAACTGGGCTCTCGTAAACTGGGCACCAAGACAACTGGGCGCCAATGTAAAAGCGGAATAATGGTTTTTTTTACTTAAATATTCATTTTTGGAGTTTTTTAAAATAAATCATAACAGAGGAAACTTAATTTGTGCATATTTATAAAATTAAACTACGGTACTTGATAAAATTTGAGATTTTATTTAAAACACAAAAATCCACGAAAAAAAACGTAAAATAAACCACGTAAAGATGAATCTAACCTAACCTAACCTAGCAATTAAAACATATTAAAAATAATTGACCCTAGCGCCCAGTCTTCCCAGTGGTTAGTTGTCCGTAACCGTAGTCGATAGCGTGTTTTCCTGCTGAGCTAAAGGTTCCCGGTTACGAGTCCCGGCAGAGCCGACAAATTTACCATCGATGAAATGTAAGTTTTCACAGCGATGAAACTTAGTTTATAAGTCGTGTTCTGATATAACCAGTCGGTTCCGAAAGGAACGTTAAATACCTCGAATAGTAGTAATAGTACAAATTAGAACAAAAATAATTTATTTAGTTCAATTCGGGAAATAAGAGTTTGTATAAACGGTTTCACTACGTTAGTATAGAGTGCGCTTGTTAACTTGCAAGAATAATACGTTCGTCATAAATATAATAACCTAATTTCAAGATGGCTTATTTATTAAAAGCCTCTCCCTCCACCCAAAGTTGTCATTCTAAAGACGCCATTAACTAAACTCTTTTTTTTTATGATAAAATATGTAACGCAAAAATTATACCAATGCACATCAAAATGAAAGACTCGAAGAGATAATAAAACTATATTTAGTAATTCCGCTTGATATATTACACGACATAAACTATATAAACCTACTTGTAAAATAATACACGACTGTAAGAATACTAAAGAAAAAAAGGATCAAAGTTAACAAGAAACTTAATTTACCTTGATACATTAAAATGTTATGTCGAGTTTCTGCTAGAGAAATATGTTTATTTTAACGTTAATGTTTTTTTTTATAAAATACATATAAACAGTCGAAATGATTATTCTATTTTTTTAAGTTTGATACCAGTGATATTTACAAAATAATTTAACGAGTTGCGGATGAGAATAATAATTGGGAGCAAATGTACCAGCATCACACGGTTAGGAAAAAGTCGGTAAGGAAATTAAATATAAATAAAAATAACAACCACGCCAGTTTTTTAAAATTTCAAAACCTATTATTGTTTTAGTAAGTAATGTATTGAGTTATGCCATCTTCAAAAAAATAAAATAATATAATTTCATTAGTATTTTCTGTTCACTCTACAAAAAGAATTAAAATTATTCCTGTAAGCAGCAACGCCCCAACCTTTTTTCTAAATATCTTAGTGTTATGAAATAATTTATTAATATTTGATTTAGTCAAAACACTATATTAAAAAAAATAGAGTCAACATTTATTTTTGTTGATCTTCGCAGTAAATGGAAAGTTTACAAACAGAAATGACCTTTTAAAAATATATTTGTAAATTAACGTATGTCGTCTGAAAATTCATGAACAAAAACACGCACTTTGCGTCTTACTACCCATCCAGACTAGGCACATAATAACAGTAATGGGATAGGAACGTGGAAGGTAAAGAGATAGATAAAGTGTACCCGCATTTTCGCAGAAGAGAACGTGAAATAAAACATTAATTACACCCGGACGGATTTCGAAACCCGATCTCTAAGTCACGGGTCAAACCAGACGAGACGAGACTGACACCTGTATTCACGTGCTAACCTTTGTGTGTGTGTATCACAATGACACTTCCATTCAAGGTGACAAAGAGAGATAAAGAGTGGGGGGCAAGAGAAGTTTCTGATTTCAAACCTAAGCGAGTCCATCAGTGACCAACCAGAAGGATCCAATACTTCTCATTACTTATCCCGGCCCGTCTCCCCTCCCATGCATGCATGACGAGTAACATGCCTGCTTATCAATCAATACACGAAGGGCACTTGATTAGTTAGCGTCTCACCTTGGATGAGGTGACCCCGAAAGTTGAAGACGCCAATCCCGAAGCCTATCATTGGCCAATAAAAATTAAAGATTGGGAAAGAGGAGGGAGGTAAAAATTATGCGGCCTTGAAATCCTCCTCTCACACACACATAAACCGCCACCCGAATGGCATCTGATTTGCACAATTACATAGCTTGACGTAAACATTTAGAAAGGTTTACAAAAGTGCAGACATGATACACTTAATTAGCACTCTATAGCGTTAGCGTGACGTGATTAGCGACTTGAATAATACCTAATCTAAGGGAGAAGGATGAATAGAACTAGCGTTTCCCTTCAATAACCGACACAAATAAAATGTGTCTTGGACAATTTGTGATTGATTTGTTTGAAACCCCGACAACGGTGGCCACGGCGGGTGGATCAACATCAACAGTGACGGGAAGATCAGTGTTCGACTCCCAGCCAGGTGTATTTAAGGTGTGTTTTTCACTCTTTCTCCACATAAATGGGGGTATATTTTTTCTAAATTCTACCTTACTCACATACAACCCATTAATGTAAATATGAGAAAGCCTAGATGGATAAAAAACAAAAATGCAAACGAATAAGTGTGGATTCACACGTTCGCCGAAGAACAAGCGCAGAGCCGAAATGCGTCACGTGATGACCGCTTAAGCCAATCACAAGAAATCAGCGCGATCTGCGTACAAAGTTCTGCATTTGTAGAAATAATTTCAGCTTTGGCCGCGCTTCTCCTTGAAAATCGGCGTGGAGGAATCAATCAGCGCATGCGCCAACATTCAACCACGCACCATCTGTTACGGAAAGTAAACAATGTCGACTCTAAAAACCGATGAATTAAAAGAAAGATTTAAAGAAAGACTAGTGAATATCTAGTGTTCACACATTGTTCTTCCTTCTTCAATGCATAAAGCTGCAAGCAGTGCTATTTTTTTATTTTATTTTCCATAATCAGTTTTACAGGTTATCAACACAAACAAAAATGGAGGCAATCAGCTGATTTTAAATCGTCATCTCAATGCATCATGGGTAAACAGACATTCTCAACTTTCCGCGAGTGCATGAACTGCTGCGTTTACTAGGCAGAGCGGATACTCGGTTCTACTATATATTTTCGGCGAGCGTGTGAATCAACAGTAAGGATTGACAACTTATTAGGTGGTCATTGCCGTAATATTAGAAGCAAAGGTCCTTGGGTTCGATTACTTCATAGAGTGGTTATCACATTTCAACTAAATTTGACTCGCTAATTTGCGGATCTGATGTATTCAAAGGCGATAGACGAAGTTATCAAACGCCGAAAAGAGGAAGACTTGACCTATATCTATCGATAAACTCACCAAATGATGGATATTTTCTTCAAAAGATGCACGAATACCCCAACTTGTGGAGAGAGAAAGACCAGAGCTATGTCGAGTGATGCACTCACCCATTGATGGAGGTTTGAGTCATGAAGAAGCCAAGAAACGATCTGGCCACGGAGTGCCACAGCTGGGTGAACACCCAGTCAGACTTGTGGACGGCTTCCTCCAGGAATTGCTCAGTCTCGTGGTCGGGACTCAGTTGGAGGAACCGGGACAACACAGGTTCCGGGAGTTTGCTTCGGTCCACCGCGTACCACTGAAATAAGAGGATTAAATTCACCACAATAAGTTCCCGAATTACGCGGTTAATTTGTTCCATAGGCTTACACGCAAGTTAAAAACCGCGTAAGTCAAATTACAATTGAAAGTACATGTATTCTCGTCATTTTTACATTTTTCAAGATATGTTTACGGCTTATATCTTCATTACAAACAGTAATACGTAGTTTCACTCACTGGACACAGCCATCGATAAAGGTAGAAACAAACAAAATGGTGATGACACTCTCAGCCGTGAGTCATCTCACAAGTAACGTCATTCAATATGTTTAAAGTGCCACTTTATAGATGGCGTTGCTAGTCTTAAGACGAAGCCTCAACAACCACGTGTCTATGAATCCGCGTAACTCTCATCCGTGTAAGTCAAGTAATTACTGTATTAG
This sequence comes from Timema douglasi, assembly GCA_901482245.1. Lineage (NCBI taxonomy): Eukaryota > Metazoa > Arthropoda > Insecta > Phasmatodea > Timematidae > Timema > Timema douglasi. The sequence continues at coordinate 77,589 of CABEEJ010001758.1, read as the reverse complement.
ATAGCTCAGTAAGGATATGATGCCTTAGAAAGATTCGCATAGGTGGTCACGCGGGATGGGGCACCAAACTCATTCATTTGGTCCGGTTTGCCGGTGATGGGAAGGTGAGAGGGTTCGAATCTCCGCCATGTAAACTACAACTTTTAATTCTCCCGCTACGTAAATGCAGGTGAATTCATTCCAAGTTCTACCAGCCTCGTCTCTATTCCACCAGTGTAAGTTAAATATGCGGACAGCCCGGACAAGCAGTTAAGACGTAGAGCACGGTAAACAGAATTAATTGTTGCTCCTCTCCGAAGGTCAAGGTGATCAGATATGTGTGCTAATGGGCCGAGAAGGGGGCAAACGCGTATTAATGAAGGTGAACATGATATAAGGGCACTCGGTCCCAGAGACCAGTATAATTTACACCCAATTTGAATTTACCATTCAGATAAGACATTTTTAGATAAACATTTCTCGTGCACAATTAAAATATATCTTGAAACAAGGTAAAAAGATTGGACAATTTGTACGAAACAGTATTTAGTTTGGTAGGCGTGTGATTATTTACCCACGCTCTCGTCATAATACCCGTCCGGGATATCAGCATATTTATATTTAAATGTTGTAGAGATGACGAAGGTGGAATTCATAAATATGCCCCATTTGCATGAAGGGAGCATGGGAAAGCAGTTTAAAAGAATGGGGGAGAGGAGGATTACCTAGTTAGGTTTAACTCTGCTGGGATTCAAGCCCCGACCTTTCATCCACCGACAAAGCTGGTGCCTTAATCAGTGCATCGGACCACGACTTACAAGCTAACGTAGCATAGCAGAGTATATCTTAAAAAAAAGCATACAGAGACACGTCTCAAGATCACTAATAATTTGATATCAGAATGAACCCACGGACAAATGTGGTAGACAAAAGACAGTGGTCGCCACTAGTCAGGGTGTAAACAATGTCTGTTCGTAGTCAAATCAGAGATAAGCGGTAAAAACGATAGTTAATTATGAACTGCTATTGGCAGGAGAAATATTTTTACAACAAAATATTTAAAATGGAAGCATTAAAAAGAGGCATAGTAATTTGTAGAGTTCTTGTTTTATTATTATTATTATTATTATTTAGCACCACGTCTCACTACTCGTTCGTGTTATACGCTTTAAGTACTAACTACGCTAATGGGTTAAGAGTTGGGAAGATTGAATTTAGAGGAAGTGAACCTACATTTGCGTGGAGGGAGAGTGGAAAACCACTTAGGGGGAAAAGCAACCCCCAGTTCACCCGACCGAGATTAGAAGCTCGATCTCCCCGTCCTCGGTAGTCTAGCTCAGCACGAAACCAGCGAGTTAGATTACTACGCCACCGAGGCGGGTTGAGTGTGTTTGTTAAAATAGTAATAATTTTCAAAACGTTTGGTTAGATATACTATGTAAATTTTAAAAAAAGTTGCCCGCTTCGGTGGCCGAATGGTATAAGTATATCGGTTGGAAAGATATGCCCCGCGAGCAAACAAGCATTGGTGTTCATAAAAAAACTAATTACTTTATCTATATTATTATTATTATTATTATTATTATTAGCACCAAGTCTTACTACCCGTTCGGGTTATACGCACTTATCCTAATGTGTAATGGTAGGGTGATTGATTGTGAGATGAAATGGAGGACCTACAGTTTAACGTGGAATCCGAACCACGGTGGAGGCCTGTCATTCCCCACATTCACAAGATGTCTTGTCAGAGGTGAAGGAAGGGTTTGGTAATCAGATAAATCTGTGCTGGGACCGAGGATTGAACCCCGGCCGCCAGCAAAGAAGTCTGACACCTTACCCCTAGACCAGTAGGTCACCGGTAGGGTGATGGTGATATGAAATGGAGGACCTACAGTTTAACGTGGGATCCGAACCACGGTGGAGGCCTGGCATTCCACACACTCACAAGTTGTGATTAATACACGTCTTGTCAGAGGTGAAGATCTATATTAATATAATGAAGAGTTTATGTGTCTATCATGAGCATTGTGTGATATTTATCACACGCAGATATTCTGAAATTTTAAAATTAATAGCCCATGTACAAGAATAAGTGCGCCTCAAAGCTGAAATTTTACGATTTTTTTTTAATTATTTAAAAACCAGGTCGGAAGAATTAAACGAAGAGATTTTTTTCTGTTTGATTTGAGGCAGTGCCGGGTATTTCTGCTAGTGAGAAAATAATATAAAGTTGACCTTTTTTTTCAAACCAGACCACCCATTTTTGTTTTACTTCCATACGACCCAGGAAATCAAAGAGGTTGCCAAACATCGGTCTAAAGCATAACTCTGGTAATATACTATATTGCCGGTGAAGAGGAGATCAGAGTTCGAAACCAGGTCGGTTGTACTGAGGGTAGCCTGTACTTAATGGTTTCCTAACCTCCTTCCAAGAAAATGTCGGTATATTTTCTCTAATTTTAGCTTTAACATATCTGCCTCAGATGTGTAGGATAGTTAAATTGCATACATCCCGGATACTTAACTGTA
>CABEEJ010001758.1:61659-74372 GCA_901482245.1 Timema douglasi | reverse complement strand
AGCGTCGTTAATCCGGATCGATCGGGACCGGGACCCATGCGGATTACTGTATTGTCCGGATTTTCAAATATGCTTTCAATAACTGTATACATACGAATACGTGTGGTTTTTCTTTTCTGTGAACCTTCTTCAGAATCTAGTTTTGAAGCAAAACGTTGCAAACTGTCTTTCTTTGCTTTAATGTCACTAATGGTTTAAGTCCCCACACCATATATTTTAGCGAGAGATGCACCACTTTCCCCTTTAGACAGTCTTTGTAGAATTTCTAACTTATCCTCTATAGATAAAAATGTATGTTTCCTTTTATTTGATAATGATGACATGATTAACAAAGTAAAAATATGTACCGTTTTAACTCGCACACTAAAACGTCACAAGGCAACTATACGACGAAGGTTTCACCACTGCTGTAAAGTTTGTAAATGATAGCACAGAACTGAGCCGAGCACGTGACCAAGGAGAGGTGACTGGCTCAGCGCGGATACGGATTTGCGACGCTCCGGATTTTTGACGTCCGGATTTCCGACGCTCTACTGTATATGAAATTTTAGTTAAGGTGGGGATGTAAAGAACTCAAGTTAAGGTCAATGTTTTTTACAGTTTTTTTTACATCAAAACATTTATTCGACCAAAGTAAATCAAATATTGCTCCAGTAGAAACACAGAATTTAATTTTCTTCACATGGTAATATCAACAGTTGTTGATTATCTGTCATGAGCATAGCGGCATTAGATGACAAACTTTTTAAATATAGAGAAAAAAATTGTTATTAAATTCCACGACACCCTCGACAGATTTTCAACAAATGTTGAGGTCACCATGTAAAGAAAATTAAACTATGTTTCTACTGGTCCAATTTGATTTCTTTTAACAAAAAAACAACTTTCATTTTTTATTTAAAAACCTGCAAAACATTGGACTTTTCTCGCGTCCCCTACACTCTCACCTTAAGTGTATTAAAAGAAGGAGCCGGCAGTCGGCTCTATACGAGTGGGACATTCCCTAGGTAACGGTTCAGAAACTCAATCAGAACGGCGACGACCCCTCCTTTACACTCCTAGAAACCCTCGCGGCTGTTCGAAGGCCCCTAAAGACACCCGCTCATTAACCCGTAATTAAGGACAGGATGTGATACTCATTGGCACAAAGAATTGTCCGTTCGTGCCTTCCAGAACTCGACAGGTAGAAACCAACCGCCGCAGAAGAAACGAGGAATGAAAACAAATAAAATTAATAATAATAAAAAAAGGTCGATTATAATTGCGTAGGAATTAACCGGACGCTGCGAGTCGCGGATCGTTATTAAAGTTTCGTGGTTCTTTCTCTCTCTCTCTCGACAGTAATAAAACAACAAAGTAACAGGATTGAGAGGGTCTGTTTGGAATGACGGGAGAAGTCGAGAAAATTGTGGGCAAAGTTTTATAAAGTTGGTAATGAAGAAACAAAACAACGCAAATTAGTTCTTAAGGTCATTCGACAGCTAAGATTTTACTGCAAAATTTTAACAAGTGTATAATTATGAGCTATAAATAGTGATTTAATGATTTCAAATAATTACAGTTGACGCGTCAAACCTGATATTTTATGCTTTTCATGTACCATTGCTAAGGTAAAGTAATTAGTGTATGAGGCTGAAATTTAGTATAACTGACAATCTTATGAGGTTTACACAATGAAATATTTATAATTTGTTAAAGACAAGTAATTTTCAATGTCTAAGCAGTTTAAAAATTGTAAAATTACATCATTTTTAATTATATATGAACACAGTTCATTTTACACCCCGATAATTTGATTTTATCTAATTTTGTAGTAGGTTCCCTACACAATGTCGTTATTTGGAATTAATTTGTTTTTCAACTTAACCCCACTCGTTAATTTTGTGTGTATATATATATATATATATATGTCTATGTCTGTATGTATGTCTGTATGTGCCTGTATGTATATGTAGGCATATGTATGTATGTATGTATGTATGTATGTATGTATGTATGTGCCTGTATGCATATGTATGTGTGTGTATATATAAGTATGTATCGAAGTATTAAAGGAAAGGTCTATTTCATTAAATTTATTTATTTGACTATCGAGTGTAGAGACAACACTGCCTAGCGGAACGTAATATGCCAGGCCGAGAGAGAGGGTCAGATAATCACAACTCACCCAGGTAAAGCGGCCACCCGCTTGTTCTTGAATTTAAAAAAATCTTAGTAATTCTTATTCTCGATTGACCTTAAAGAGAAAACATAGATACTGCGTCAGTGTTTTTCAAACTTTCTTAGCAATCTTACATCTCTTATATTTCAGAGCAAACTTTGATACATCCCTTATATTTCATAGAACCTTTTATACATCCCCTATATTCGACGAAATTGATCGAACCAACTTTTTCATTGGTTGATGCAACATCACGTGACTAAGGAGTCGGAGTAAACCACGGACTTAAGGACACAGGATATGGAGATTACGGCGTATGTAGATATTAAGGTAATTTTTAGCTATTTATTAAAGTTAAAGTTTGTATAGGTATACACTATAATGAAAAGAAGGAATTTTTGTGTGTGACGCTGCTACCTTTAGAAATAGAATAATAATAATAATAGCCTCTTAAGAGAGAGAGAGAGAGACCTTAATGACAGCCAGGCGGTAGCGAGGTGTCGAATGATTCACCTGGATAAACGCGGAAGACAAAAACAAGAGAACCCGACAAATAGAACCTGCCTGTCATGAGCATGGGCACACCGTCAAACTGAAGGCAAAGTTGACGATCCAATGGTCAACCAACATCTGATCATTAAGGTCCCGAGTTCGAAAGGTACACGGAGTTGACGATCCAAATGCACAACATCTCAACATCAAGGTCCCAAGTTCTAAAGGTACGCCGTCAAAATTAAGGCGTAGTTGACGATCCAATATACAGCATCTCGACATCGGGGTCCGGAATTTTGAGGGGTCGTTGAATTACACAAGTCTAACCAATATGTTTGCCCGCGCAGATAATCTAGAATCGAAATATAAGGTTTTTAACTTTATCATATAGATACATTATTGTAATCGTAACTTTCATGCCTCGGCAGTAAGATAGATGGATCTTGAAGTTTTATTTGCTCCCAAACTTTAAAATGGAAATTTTGCAAATCTGTTTGCCTGCCCCTGGCACTACATTTGAAACTGTTTGATGGATTTCTTTCAAAATTAATATTTAAATGTTATCTGCTTATACCTCGCAGCAATATAGTGATTTTGATTCTAGCTCTAAAATTAAGGGTAGTTTTATTGTGGGTTGATTTCTGAAAATCTAAAATATTTTGGAAACGGCTTTATTAATGATAACTACACAAATTAAAAGAATAGGCTATAGAAAAAAATATATATCAACATTTTTGTTCATAAAATAAACTCTAAAATCATGGTACTTAAAATTGCCGTTTATTATTTCGATGCCAATACTTAAAAAGTTATCAATAGAAATGAGTAAAATACGATAGTTTTTTTTCCCAACACCGCAATGGCCTGAATTGTCTTCATTTTTGACAGCGTAATTACATTTCGTGACCATGTAACGAGAGAGAAGGAGATAGTAAAAACTAGAGCCTCGTGTGATCTTGTAGGTTTGAATCACGGAACAAAACCAGGCGCGGCTCAATACGGCTCAATCAGACATAATTAATTGGATAAAACTCAGGAAGCGAGGTGGAAAACCCCTCCACTCGAGACAGCCAATGACAGCAAGGAGTATTATACCCAACACACACACAGAACTGCTGACACCCTGTATAGAGAGTGGGTCCCTCTGAATCGCTCTGTATGGAGCTGAAACATGGACCCTGAGGGAAAATTAGAATAGATACATTGGAAAACTGTGAGAGGTGGTGTTGGAGGTGAGTATTTAGGATAAAGTGTACAGTTCGGGTGATTTTATGAAGGAGCTTCTAATATGAGCGAATTAAAAGAGAACCGTATGCAGGTGACTCTACGAAGAAAGACAAAATGGATGGGTCAAAACATGAGAGTAAATGGCTTATTGATTGACGTCGTAGAGGGCAAAATGAAAAGAAGAAAGGGGTCCAGGAAGATCAAGAATACAACTGACGGATGAATTTAAAAAAAATAATCCTCCAGGACATCAACCTACAAAAGAGCCATATCAACCGAGCGGCCACCGTCTGTTGGAGAAGATAGTCCCAACTGTTGCGGACATAGTGTATTGTGGTCAGACCGTGGCCGTTGATTTAAGTTTTCTATATCGGAACTGCTAATTTTTTCAATCAAGTATATACTCATTTGTCTTCACGAGGCTGAGTTGACCTCGTTCCAGACCAACTTACTTCACAAACATATCTGGAAGAGTCGGGAATCAAATCAGGGACCTTTATGTCTGTAGCCAAGAACTCTGACCATTAGACCACATACGGTTTATATATATATATATATACACGCACACTGAAGTAACAATTAATTTAGTTCGGCCAAGAAACAGCAACGCTCTTATAAGTAACACCCTCTACACAAAAGCCTGCAACGCTCTTACAATTAAGTAACACCCTCTACACAAAAGCTTGCAACGCTCTTACAATTAAGTAACACCCTCTACACAAAAGCCTGCAACGCTCTTACAATTAAGTAACACCCTCTACACAAAAGCCTGCAAAGCTCTTACAATTAAGTAACACCCTCTACACAAAAGCGCATAGCAAAATGCTCAACGGGCCCGACAGCCGTTAATGGGATGAAAATACAAGACCAGAAGTTGCCCCCCCTTTTTCACCGAACAAATCCTCAAAATAGTTCAACTTCGTGATGGCGATAGGGCTGGAAACTGGTAAGAAAAAAGCCTTTTCTCACAAAAAAGAAAGTGAGAACTAAACTAGGAAATCAGAAGGAAAAGAACATCAAGAGGACTATACAAAACATTACCCCCCTTCGCCCTTTATCCATCCGATAAGAACCGAGGGGCAGGAATTGGAATTAAAATTGGATTCGATAATCAACGACTTGTCCTCTTTCCTTCTCCCCTCCCCCCCTTCCCCCCTCATCCGATAATTAACTGCCACGCTACGATCGTGAAGTCGTGTAAATGAACCACAGATCAAATGACATCTCGAGATATATTCTCTTGTAAACTTGGCTCGGTCAATGAATTTCGAGTTAAAATACCTACCTGGAAGGAGAAAGTATTAAAATTCCAGTCCGAAATAAATCACGTAACACTCTAAAAGAAACAATTAAAAAAAAAAAGAGGGAAAGAAAAAAAAATTAGTAATATGTCTATGGCCTCATCCGTGCTCGAAACAATTTCGAAAGAATTAGACACACAAAACGATCGGATTTCAAGTTGTTACTTTCAGAGTTATGACTACAAACATATTGTGCCGGTCTCTTCTAAACATATCACGCAAGCTCTTTGTGTGAATATTATAGTCTGCTCGCCCTAGAAACCACCTTATATGACAAGGCAACAGGTTGAAACTTAACTTCATGTGTTACCCGCTTCGGTGGCCGCATGGTCTAAGACACTACTCCCGCAGCAAACTATACTGCAGATGACGATGACGGGGAGATCGAGGTTCGAATCTCGGTCGGGTGTACTGAGGGTGGTTTTTGCCAAATTGTCTTCCAATCTCCTTTCACGCAAATATGGACACACTTCCTAAAATATAACCTTGCTCATGGCTAAAACCATTAGCCTAATTAGTACATATGTGTACAACCCGAGCGGATAGTAAGACGCGGTGATAAAAAAAATTGGATGCTTTCCATACGCCAAGTGACGCGTTTTACAGCACTCAATTTCTGAGGTGAAAATAAAAATATATTTTTACCCACCTCAGTGGTGTAGTTAGCTAACGCGCTGGTTTCGTGTTGAGCTAGACTGCAGAGGACAGGGAGATCAAGATTCAAATCTCGCTCGGGTGAACTGGGGGTGGTTTTTCCTAAATGGTTTTCCACTTTCCCTCAACGCATATGCTGGTTCACTTACTCTATATTCAACTCTTCCAATTCCTAACCCATTAGCGTAATTAGTACTTAAGCGTATAAGCCGAACGGGTAGTAAGACGCGGTGCGAAGTATTATTAGTACCTATTAAAATATATTTTCTTTTTCGGCAATATTAGCTAAACCTACATTTATATTTTTTTTTTTCCCATAAAGAAAGTTTTGTAATAGTGATAATATTTTGATCTCGAAATTATGGTGTTTGTATTTGGAAGATTTATTTGCGCCCTAACCCAAATAAGGGCGACTTAATATTTATGTTTGTAGCCGGAGTTACAGCCGAAATTGGTTTGATGTATTTCGTTCAAATTTTATATTTATATGTTATGTGGTCATACCTCAAGGCCAAATTGTTAGTTTGATTATAGCACTATATTTAAGGGTAGTTTACGATTGATTTATGAAAATTTGAAATTTTTAGATAGAGATTATTGCTATTTTATTCAAAATAAATATATATAGTATGGAGGGTGTTTTAGACGGTAAATAGTGCTGTATATTTTTTTAAAAAGAAACATAAATAAGTTGAGGGTATTTTACTGACAATTGATTTTCAATAATTTGAAATATTTTGAAAATGGACTTTTAATATTTTGTTGGTGACCTGGCGGTCTAGTGGTAAGGTGTCAGACTTCTATGCTGGCGGCCGGGGTTCAATCCTCGGTCCCAGCAAAGATTTATCTGATTACCAAACCCTTCCTTCACCTCTGACAAGACATCTTGTGAATGTGGGGAATGCCAGGCCTCCACCGTGGTTCGGATTCCACGTTAAACTGTAGGTCCTCCATTTCATCTCACAATCATCCTACCATTACACATTAGCGTAAGTGCGTATAACCCGAACGGGTAGTAAGACGCGGTGCTAATAATAATAATAATAATAATAATAATAATAATAATAATAATAATAATAATAATATTGTGTTCAAAATGGTGATCTCAGGAGTTTTTTACATGATAAATAGACCGTAACTCAACTCGTCCACTGTTATTGTTCTGGCGAAGAAAGTAAAGACATCAACTGGTCCACCCTCCGACACATTAACTCTTTCACCCATACTTGGATTATTCAGTGCAAAAGCGTACTAAGTAATTACGACTCTAACTAACCTGACCTAACTACTTGCAATGCATGTGAAATGACTGAATGTAATATTTAATATTTTGACGACCGACTGTGATACCAGTGCTGTGAAATTTTACTACTTGATCTTGGGGTGCGGGTAGAAGGGGGGGTTTACGGAATACAGTATGTACTTAGTACGCTTTTGCACTGAGCAATCCAAGTTTGGGGGGACCAGTTGATGTGTGTACTTATTTCCGCAGAACAATAAGAGTGGACAAGCCGAGTTTCACCCAATAAATAAGAATTTATTTTTTAAAAAAATGTATGATAGTTAACTTATTGATGAGTGATATTTGAAAATTTTAAATTGATAAAAAATGGATTTAACAGTTATTATGTTTTAAATTATAAATTATTTTCCGAGAATTTTTTAATGTGTTCTAAGCCAGTGTGGTCCAACTAGTGGTCCGCGGACCAATTGCGACCCACGCTCACTGAAAATGTGGTCCTCATAGTATCCTGGAGGAAAATTAAAGGGAAACACTCACTGGAAGATAAACAGAATTTACTATTTTATACTCTCTATTAGAATTATTATTTTAACCTCTTATTTTTCATTTTTTTAAAAAGTCTAGGGAAACTCTATATAAGGTGCATGCGCAACTGTGCATAGAGGAATGGAATTGGAACCTAAGAAGTGAACATGCGCGATTATTACATTAACGATTAAAAGACGTAATATGAACTATTTTAAATTTCTACTGGCTTGTAATTCTTAGGTTTTCTTATTGGTTAATTAAAGTCACATAAGCTAAAACGTCATTTTTTTTTGTAAATGTTAGTGTAATTTTAATGTCTATAAAAAAAGACATGAGTGTTAAAACTATTTTCATAATATTTTCTATTATATTTTTATTTGAGTGTTCTTATTTTTAAATCATATTTGTTTTAATGTTATTTGTAATTTAAAAATCAATATTTCCGTTTTTAAGAAAATAACGTATTTACTATTAAAAAAATAGTGTTCTTCTAATTTTAAGAACACGTGGTGTTTTTATAAATTTTTAAAATCTCACATTTTAAAGCTATGGTATTTACATTTTATTCATTTTTTTTTACTGGTGACATTTTAAATTTACTATTTTACTTTTAAAATAAATAAATATTATATTTTATAATTTTATTATTATTATTACTATTAGTACCGCGTCTTACTAACCGTTCGGGTTATACACACTTACGCTAATGTGTAATGGTAGGGTGAGTGTGAGATGAAATGGAGGATCTACAGTTTAACGTGGAATCCGAACCACGGTGGAGGCCTGGCATTCCCCACATTCACAAGATGTCTCATCAGAGGTGAAGGTAGGGTTTGGTAATCAGATAAATCTGTGCCGGGACCGAGGATTGAACCCCGGCCGCCAGCACAGAAGTCTGACACCTTACCCCTAGACCGCCAGGTCACCTTTTTATAATTTTAAAATTATGCATATAGGCTACTCGAACTTAGGAGATCTTTGAAATACTCGACTCGAGTTCGACTCGAATGAAAGAACCCAAGCTCGCAAACCCCTGATTATTTATATACGTGTATATATATGCACAATTTAATAAAACAAAACCCACCCATTCCGAACCACCACGCCACCCACAGTCGAAACACAGCTCTTACCAAACCGTGAACAGTCCGACAGCCAAACATTAGCACCTCTTGCCAACGGTTAAACATAAAACATGTTTCAGGTCACCGCTGCCATTAAAAAATATAAAAAAAAACCCACCACACAAACAAATGAAGTTAATGACATTTCCGTAGCGCTGAACAGCGCGATAGGTGTTAGGTTGCAATAAGAAAAAAAATGTTGTAAGGAATCATTTGTGCGATGTTAAACAATGGATGCTGTGGTCCTGAGCTTCGCCTGTTTGTCAAGTTTGTTGGAGAAGGGGGGTGGGGGGTGGGGGGTGGAGAAGGCAATTACCAGATAGTTTGGAGATCAAGACACGAGCATTCGCTACTGAGCATATCACTACACGGACATAATATACTGATGGTGCGGGCAAACCTTGGTACTTGTGGACCATCTGCGGTTCTCTATGGAATGTTGCTACATAGACACTAAGAAGAAAGGATAGGGAAGGTTGTTTTAGAAAAAGTGCAGCCGCATTAGATTTGAAGGGAATTTAGAAAAAAAACGTGATAAATCACACGTGTAAAGAAGGAAGATTCGATTCTCGACATCAGCCATCTAGTTTTATCGAGACAGACGCCTTAAAACATGTGATCACTTGTATGGATACGATCTATCTTACTATCAGGAGGGACAGAACGAATCTGTTTTCATTTTAAATTAGATTTTTTTTACCAACTATCCTTCCTTCACCTCTGACAGGACGTGTATTAATCACAACTTGTGAATGTGTGGAATGCCAGGCCTCCACCGTGGTTCGGATCCCACGTTAAACTGTAGGTCCTCTATTTCATCTCACAATCACCCTACCATTACACATTAGCGTAAGTGCGTATAACCCGAACGGGTAGTAAGACGCGGTGCTAATAATAATAATAATAATAATTTACCAACTAAATTATAAAAAATATATGATAAAGAAATTAATTATATAAATGTGTTAACATCATTGATGCGTTGCTACTAAAGTATATTTTAATATATTTTTTAATAAATCATGTCATTGTTTCATTTACGGTACTAAGAACATATTATTCAGGACGTGGGGTTAGTAGAAAGGCGCATCCTCCTCGTATACCCACCTTACCCGCTAGTCGCACCCCGTGATATGGGCCAAGGTTTGCGTCAGCGACAGTAGTTGCCCTCCGTGGACCACCCAAACGGACCTGCGGCTTCTTATTTCTTCGAACAAACCCGGCGACACCACACTCTCTCACCATCTCTCTCTATTTAACGGCGTAACACGCATGTCTGGTAAATTATTACAGCCTCGCGTTACAATGGCTCCCCCTCCACCCACCACAACCCCCCCTTTTTCATTCATGAGCATCCCCCTCACAACCCACGGGCGCAATTTTCCCGCCTCAAAGTGTAATAATAACAACGGTTCCTCCTAAACAATGGAAAAATATTAACTTGAAAGATAATTTTTCGCAATGAAAAGACTAATAACAATTTCTGAAACTTACTCAGTAATTTGTGCGTGACACTCTTCTGTGGTAGAATGGCTTAGGGCAGTTGTATACAACCTTTTTTGTTCGCGTACCCTCAGGTATAATTTATCTTGAACTTTGTATCCCCAAAGTTGTCGGTGCATAATGCAAGCTATAATTATTCTATAATCTACATCTAAAATAAATAAATAGTGCTCCCAGATCACATATTCTTACGTCCGGATGTATTGTGGCTAATCCTAAATCTGGTCCGATTGTTAAGTTTTTATCATGAAAATATATATTTCTAAATTTTACGTACCCCTTAAGATGTCTTCACGTACCCCAAGTTTAAAGGCGTCACTCCCACAATAAGCTGGGTCTGCCGATGACGGGGAAATCGGGGTTTGAATCCCTGTCGGATGTAATGAGGGTGTTTTTCCATTAAATCTTTTTCACTCTCTCTCTCCCCGCGGGAATGCGGGTACTATTCCTTTTGATACAATCTTCTTCATCCCGTAACGCGCTATCGTAATTATAACGTATGTGGACGACTCGAACGGGTAGTAAGACGCGGTGACAAATATAAAGTGTATTTTAGAATAAATGTATCCAGATTTGCGTGGAGGGGGATCAGGGAAACCATACAGGGGGAAAACATCCTCAGTACACCGGGCCAGGATTCGAACCCCAATCTCCCGGTCATCGGCAGTCCAGTATATTTGCAAGAGTGACGCCTTATATCAATCGACCATTCGAAGCGTGACCAAAGACAGGTTTTTCTTACGAAGAACCATCTGGGAGGCCTTCTTTTTCATTTATCAGAAAGGTTCATGGTTATAAAATCGGGTTGTACTCGGTAATAATTACAGGCTCCTGGTATTTTCGAATAGATCACGTACGAATGAGTAGTTCTACGAATAAACGAGTATTTGTTCATGGAACAAAGAAAAACACATTTAGAAATAAACTTTTTTTTTGTAAAGATATTTTAATTCGAGCACTTGACATTCCTTGGTTATAAGAGCTGCCAGATCTCGCGAATGTTATTGGAATCATGTCTTACAAATTATACTCGAAAGGACCCCGACTGGGATTTGCGCCAAGAACACCCCCCTTCCTCCTCAGAGATGGTTGGGCACGCATCCACGCAAGAGACTTGGCTTAAAATTAGTTTTTTTTGTCGTGTCATTTTCCGTGACAGTCACTTTAAAATTATTGATGGAAGCGAAGAAGGTAGTCGCCATTTAAATGGTACATAACAATTACTAGACTGGCTTTTTTTAACCGGTGTGCGGCGTAGAATAAACAGGTGTGCCACGGGAGTTTGGGGGAAGATAAAAAATAAGTGAGAAAAAAAATTAAGGAAAAAATATTTTAAAATCTATGTCCAAAAATTATATTTAGAAATAACAAAACTATTATAAATTTGGTTATTTAGCTTTAAAACACAATCTTAATACTAGTGTTTTTAAATGATAACAATCTTTCTCCTTAAAAAACTGATGCTGCGCCTTGACAATTTTAGCGCTTTTTTAAGTGTGCCGCGAGTTTTTTTAAAAAAAGGTGAAAATCGCTGGTCTAGTATGTTATTTACATTCGTGCTATTGGACAGTTTCATTAAATTATATCTATAAAATGTATCAATATAAATAATTATAATAAAAGTGGGAGGATTCTATACGAGAAAGTAGTGAGATAGCCAACGCAGTGAAAGTATAAATAACGTAATTTACCTAAAGTAGTGGAGTAGTGATAAACGTGACTATTTGGCATTTAATTTGTCTGTCCGGGTGTTTGTTCCGCGATAATAGTCAGATACGTGGATACATTTTTACTAAATTTAGCAGGAACATTCTTTGAACCCACATCGAACGATTTACGTACCTTTCATCTATACAATAAGGCAGATTCCTTATTCTACTATGGTGTAGCTTATAAAAGTTATAATATATGGCCATAGTGTAATCTGTAAAGGTAATATAAACGGAGTGTATATAGTTTTTCAATTTGCTAATCAGTTTCAATATGGCACCCATTAAAAAGGTTTTTTGTTTTAATAACTCCTCTCAAATTTAAAAAACTACTTTAAGATCAAAGCCATCATTTTGTGACTACTTAAGACTTTTTTTTTTTAAATGGTTTAAGAATGTATGTTGTTTGTTTTAAATGTTATAAATCTTTAAAAATTGACAAATAAAACGTAAATACATTAACATGTGAGATCCTTTATCAACTTGGTCACTACGCCACTTAAAAAAAAGCCGAGTAAAAAAATTCTTAGTGTGAGATATAACGTTTTACCTCTGAAGCGAAACAACGCAGACACATTGCAATCAACGTCTTTAATAAGTGAGAAATAATAATAATGTAGAATAAAAGACAAGAGGAAGAGGGGGGTTGGAGGGGGTTACCATCGAAGGCTCTAATGAAAGAGCAAGGAGGACTACCTTGGTGTTAAGAAAACTTTGTTGTAAAGAACTAAGAAGTGATGTGGTGTGTGTGTGTGTGTGTGTGTGTGTTTG
>CABEEJ010001758.1:50280-61393 GCA_901482245.1 Timema douglasi | reverse complement strand
GTGTGTGTGTGTGTGTGTGTGTGTGTGTGTGTGTGTGTGTGTGTGTGAAGAACCTTTGTGAGTCTGCAGCAAAGCACTGACGATGCGGAAAAGGTTTGGTAGCAGTAGCTTAATTAAGTCAATCAAAGGCATTCCTAAGGTTAAATTCATCCACAACTCAACAACAACCAACACATACAAATAATAATAAAAACATTAAAAAATCACCTTCTCCCTGAGAAGAGTGTAATTAACAACCTCTTGTGAATCCCAGTCTTATTTCCTCAATATTTTTTTTTATTAGTGTTTAGAAATGGCACCTGGAATTTCCTCCAGTGCACAAAAGGGGTTCTTAAACAAACAAACAGACAGACGGGCGGACGGACGGATGGTGAGAAGGATGCGGACGGGGGTATTAAATGGTGTTTCAGGAGTAGGGACCAGTAATTATTGTAATCAAGTGGTCAGTGCGCATGCGCGAACGATGACACACGGAGTAGGTTTCCAGGAAAGAAGCTCGTGTTCTAGCCGGGAGTTCAAGTCACCACAAAGATACAACTTGTTTTATTTTTATTGGTTCGATTTCTATTCTCTAAGCCTTTTTCGAATACAGTTTAAGACGATGGTAAAGAAGAAGGGAAGAAGGAAGGAGGGAAGATCAATGTTCCAACCAAGTTTTTATTGCAAAGGGCAGTGTTCTTTGTCTAAAATAAATCAAATATTGTTTTAGTGGTTTCTTTCAGTCTAATTTTCTACAGATGGTAATCTCAATAGCTTTTAAATATCTGTCACGGGCATCGCGGAGTTTGAACAGAAACTTGTTCATTTCATTTGAAAGATTCCTTATCAAGTGCATCATCACTGTATTACTATTATTATTGTTATTGACACCGCGACTTACTACCCGTTCGGGTTATACGCACTTACGCTAATGTGTAATGGTAGGGTGATTGTGAGATGAAATGGAGGACCTATCGGTGGAGGCCTGGCATTCCACACATTCACAAGTTGTGATTAATACACGTATTGTCAGAGGTGAAGGAAGGGTTTGGCAATCAGATCAATCTGTGCCGATACCGAGGATTGAACCCCGTACCCCCAGCACAGAAGTCCAACCCAAGACTACCAGGTCACCCATCATCGCTGTACTCATGACATATATATATATATATATATGTTTTTTACATCCATTACTGTTTCCAGCCTGTGACCTGGGAGTTTTTTATTCAAGCCATATATTTCCCACTACCGGATTGCTAGGCCTGTAGTAGCTTTATATGACTTATAATCTAACTTAATACTAGGACAGGCACAACATCCAGTCCCCGCTGATCCATTTATCACTGAAAGGGTAAACTCACATTTCACCAATGATTCATTGTTCAGCCATACCGGGAACCAAACCCGGGAGAGACACGCTACCGACCGAGCTAAGGTGTCGGATCCATGATATATATTCAACAACTTTATTATTTAACACCGCATCTTACTACCCGTTTAGGTTACACGATAATGTACTAATACGCCGAAAGTTTAGGGGTGAGGAAGGTTGAATTTAGAAACAGTGTACCCGCATTTGCGTGGCGATGGTGGGGGGAAACTATATAAGAAAAAACTCGTTACACACTAACTCCCGGTTTGCCATAAAAAAATTGTAAAAAATATGGACCTTAACTCGCGTTTCCTTTAGAGAAGGTTATAACCAATTAAAAATGCACCACCCAATGAAACTGTGAGATTTATTTCAGGACATTATTAACAGCACGGTTCTTAAATTTGAGTTAAGTCACGTTCAACAAGTAACCAAGTGTATTAGTACCGACCGTAAATGTAACAATTTAACGTCCAATTTATGAAACAATTGCTTATACAAGCAAACGACTTATCAACTAGCTTCACTTTAGAATACACACACAAAGAAAGCCCCCTTCCCAGGTCGTTAATTCAACTCTGTGAAAGAGGGAGCCCCGATTTCACGAATCATTTCAGTTTTCAATCATGCCGGGAATCGAACCTGGAAGCCGTTACAAAGTTGACAGTCAAGCCGCCGAGTGAACGAAGATGCCGGACAGAACTAGCTGTGTACCCGCTGCAGTGGACGCATGATCTAAGGCGTCACTCTCATGTTAGACAGACCTTCTTATGACCGGGAAATCGGGGTTAGAATCCCGGTCGGGTCTACTGAGGGTGTTTTTATCCTAAATGGTTTTCCACTCTCTCACTCACTATTTTTCTCTCCACACAAATATGGGTACACTTCTTCTAAATTCAACCTCTCTCTTCCTTATGACATCAGAGTAATTAATACCCGAACGGGCAGTGAGACGAGATGACCAAATAAATCATCATGTTATTTTCTTATCTTAATTCATTTGTAGCGCGTCTGCCTTCTGGGTGATGATTCCTGTCGATTTTATTTTCGCCGGAGTGTATAATAAACCTCTGGGGTCTGGTAGCTGTTGTTATTATTGCATTATAACGATCCATTAATCATTAAAACTAAATGCGTTAATAGACCGTCAGCTAACCTTTATTATTATTATTATTAGCACCGCGTCTTACTACCCGTTCGGGTTATACGCACTTACGCTAATGTGTAATGGTAGGGTGATTGTGAGATGAAATGAAGGACCTACAGTTTAACGTGGAATCCGAACCACGGTGGAGGGCTGGCATTCCCCACATTCACAAGATGTCTTGTCAGAGGTGAAGGAACGGTTTGGTAATCAGATAAATCTTTGCCGGGACTGAGGATCGAACCCCGGCCGCCAGCATAGAAGTCTGACACCTTACCCCTAGACCGCCAGGTCACCCTAACCTTTATTAAACTTCACAGAATTAATCTATGTGTTTATTATCAAAAGAGGAAAAATTAAACGTTACGTTCAGAAATAAAAACTTAATGAATAATAAATAAACTCAAAATCAGGAAACAGAAACCAATACACTTAAAATACAGAATTCACACGACATAAACGTGTAAAAATATAAATAGTAAAATACTGAACGAGCTGACTATTATTATGACCGTTGTTAGTGAAGGTGGAATTCAAGCTTTCTGTGACTAACGCAATGACGAATTGCTTTGGCTCTTAAAATAAATAAAAGCATTTTTTTTTTAAATGAAGACTACTCAACAGCTGGTTCAGTTCGCCAACCAGAGAAGCAGGTCCCTTATTTTTTTGTTTGAAGAATGTGGGGATTAATCAAACACGATCAAGGCGACTCTTAATTATCTTCAATAAAGAGCTATGATTGGCAGGAATACAACACCATTTATTAATCCCAAACCAAAATTATCTTATATAATATATATTCACCTATTTCGATACAGCTACGCTTTCTAATCATACTTAATTAAATATTGTTAAACTTTCGTTATAGTAAAAATAATAATAGTAATAAATCTACACGTCATGATTTGTTAAAACTAGTCCACCCATGTGTTTCTTGTTTCTTGGGCTGATGATTCACGGCAAACCATGACGCAATCTTATTTGTTATAACACGTCTAGATTAGAGAGTAGTAAACATAGCTAAAGAGTGGACCAATCAAAAGACGCTTTAGGGTCAATTGGAGGGAAAGTTAAGCAAACAAAAAAGGTTAGCCGCGATGCAAACTGTCATGTGTGATTCAGGATGTCCGAATGAAAAAAAACACGTAATTTTGACTATAGTCCTATTTTCATAAAAAAGGGTATTTAAAAAAATGCATTTTTAAAGGCTCGTTAACATTTAACCATGCTATATTAGCAGGCCCAAGATTTTCATGACCTTAAATGATTTTTAAAAAAACTTCTGAATGCACACAATTTAAAAAATGGAAATTAGAAAATATACATGCCTTTAACAACCAAACTCTTGCATTTTGCTGAATATAATACAGTTGCAACTCATTAGTCCGGGATCCTTGAGACCTGATGAATACCAGATTACAGAATTCGACTCCTAAAAACCTTATACCTCTTTTACCTAGGCCCTAAGTTTGCCATAGCACACTATATACTTAATGCTATGTCATATAAAGTAGAATAAAGCTTAAAAACAGGAAATAGTAACAGTAATTCACAGCTCCTTGTCTCTTGGAAGACATAATTAAGGGCTAAACTACAGACAACATACAAGCCAAAACAAGAATGTATTACCAAACACCCGGCTTCAGTTGTAAACAACTTTGGCACCTTTGTACTGGTAATAGTAGTGACCTGGTGGTCGCTACTTAAACTAATGGCAGCAGATTAAAAATGGACCGAACCACAGAATGCCAGACTAAAGAGTTTCAACTGTATTTATTTACGAATATCTGCTTCAAATGTAATAGCTACCCCCTACCAACGCAACCCTCTCCAGACTACTTGCAGTCTCAACTGGAATGTGTATTTTGCAACTAGACAAGTAAAGAGGATACAAAGTCCATGGCCTACATTATCTTATCATTAGAACTGTGTGTTTGAAAAATTATGTCCAAGTATATATGAATTTACAAAATATCAATAATATTTTAAAATATACTTATTCAATATAAATGCTTTATAAAACTCCAAAATGCTTAAAAATTAGGAAAAATGAGGCAGACTCAACAAATATGACATTAAATTCCAAAATGATTGAAAAAGACCTATAAAATATTCATTTCTAAAATAAAAAAAAGAGATCATGAACAGTGTTTATGTAAGTTACTCATGAAGATTTTATGTGAAGAACAAAAAAAAAATACATTTCATCAAAACCCATGCCCTGATAATAATTAGTGTTATTTTATTGGTCACTACACACAATAAAACCCATGTGGGGTCTTTCCTTCCGTGCGGCCACAGCCGAGAGCGTCACTGTTCAATAAGAACACGAATGAAGTTGGTACGAGTGGATGCCATGCGTGTTCCAAATTTCTTACTTACTAAAATTTTAAATACGCTAGACAAAATAAAAATCATTCGCGCAAAGTTATATTTACGGTTTACCCAAATTACTAATAGTTTGAACGAAATGTTTCCAAATGTTAAAGAAGCGGGCACATAAAAAGATCTTAAACCTTTAATATTTGAAAAATTGAAGTAACTTTAGGAAAAAACAAACCAATATATACTTGTAATTAAATATATATTTCATTTCGTAATAATTCAAGTCAAAAGTTCTCATCCTTAATATATCTCAAATTAATTAATAATTTTAGAATATTAAACTCGGTGCATCCACATGTAATAGAAAATCCTCTCACTCACTTAGGTGATCTTCTTTTATGTTGTCTACAACGTCTTTCTATCGTTTGTCAAAATAACTATTTTGTTCACAGTCCCCCACCCCTCTTGCGAATACTTGTAAGACTTAACTTCGAAAACACTTTTTCTCTCTCTCTCTCTCTCTCATTGTTGGATCATAATAGAAACATGATGCAAACATGGTGCAACCGAAAAAAAGAATAGTCTAGAAATATTTCTTTCGAACTAGATACCAGAAAAAAGGCCTCTCTTCCTCATTCGATCCACAACCTTATTATAGGAATGGTCCACGAAAAATTGATCTCTCTAAATACCACTCTATCTTAAACCTTACACTAAAACGGTCCGTGACGCGCTAATCTATCAAGTTTTAGGCTGTCGCAAAAAAAAACAAAAAAAAAACGCTGGTTCAATTGCTCTTATAATTAAATAAAAAAATCTTCAAAATAACAGCATTCACATTTAGGTAATGTTAAAACCTGACCCTTATCACGCCGGATTCCAAAGAAGACCCTTAAAAGTGACCCCACAACGAGCGGCTCAGCAACGACAAAAAAAACCCTCCCCAAACACAACTCTCCAAAGAAGACATATATTTACATACTTTACCAATTCTGATTTATGATTGAATAAACTAATTAATCCATCATGATACACACATTCGTACAGTCGTCACTGTACTATTGGAAGCATAAAGCCATCTCGAGTTGAAGGTGGCTGCGTTATCTGATAGCTCGTGATCCTAATTGATCACTCATTTGTAGCTGACTATTTACACACGTCCATCACAGACTCTGCCTTATAATATGAGTGTAGAATGGCCCTGATGGCGGGACGATTTCCTGGATAGCTCAGTGGCTATAGTATTGGCGTACTAAGCCAAAGGTCCCGGGTTCGATTTCCATATCCAGGTGTCATTGTTGATTTAGCCTGTCGTATAACCGTTACTCTGTGTGCACAATCCAGTTTCTGCTGTCGCGGCGCATATGCAATGAGCTCATGTTGCCATTTGTATTTTCAACCTCCCCTGTTAGTTCTCCTACTAACGGAAATCTCCAGCCATCAACGTCCGACTTCTTGAAAAAATCTAAAGTTTCGGATTTCCCTAAAACTTCAGCTCTTTAAGTGCTGTGTTCTGCAAACATGTTTAAGCTCACGGGACACTTAACAAGCACATATATATCAAGAAGTCGGACGTTGATGGCTGGAAATATCCGTTAGTAGGAAAACTAACAGGGGGGGGTTGAAAATACAAATGGCAACATAATGAGTTGTGACACCCCTCTACCATTAAATTGGATTTTTTTATTTACAAAGATCCATTCTACTCTCCTATGCCAATAACCTTTCGTTTCCCGGGCATTTATATTTTAGTGATCAACATAAATGTGGATTTTTTTGCAATTTTCGGAATACAAATTATCAAACTTTAAACTATGTTTACAAGTTTATAAAAGCATATGGCCATAGAGAATAGTTGTGTGTTCATTTCGGTAAACACCAAACTCGTTTATTATTATAGGTTATATACACATTTAACTTGATTGACAATAGCTTAGCTACCTGGGCAGCCTTCTTAAGGTGGGAGTGTAGGGCGCGTGAGAAAATGCCAACATAACAAAACATATCTTTAGCCAAAATAAATAAAATATTGCTCCAGTAGAAACATAGAATTTAATTGCCTTCACAAGGTGACCTCAACAATTCTTGAATATCTGTCGAGGATGTCATGGAATTTAATGACAACTTTTCATCTTCATTTGAAAAGTTTCTCAACTAATGTCGCTAAGCTCATGACAGATTTTCAACAACTGTTGATATCACCACGGGAAGAAAATTAAACTTTATATTTCTACTGGAGAAATATTTGATTTATTTTGACCCAAAAAAATGCTTTGCTATAAAAACTGCAAAAAAACATTTAAATTTTCTCACGTCCCCTATATATCCCTACCTTAAGAACAGGTTTATTGGGGGATATAACGCTAACGACTCCAGTAACGAATTCTAAACAAAACTTGTTGAAGTTTTAATCAACACCGTTCCGCGTCACCGCCCTCCAAGGACAACTCATTCAAAGCCCGAGCAAACAAGAACGTTGCACAGTTCTGTAATTAACTGTTAATGAAAACCACGAGCACTCCTACAGATTATCTCGCAATTAGACCAATAATCTTTTAACGAACAAAGCCAACACCACAACCTTGGACAGAATGAAAAGGTTCCTTGGAAAATAATTATCTATAAATTAATAATAACATAACCTTTTTTAAAAAAAAAGAAAGAAAAAGGATTGAATAATTCAAAAGAAACGATTCTTTTTTTCCCCCTCAACAACAGTTATTTTAGTGTTTAAAAAATAAGCTTTCGTAGCACGGACAAAATTATTGGTGAAATAAGACTATCATGGCAGCTGAGCTAAGAAACTTGAATTTTAAAATTCCTTGAATTTTCCTGGTTTTCCAGACATCTTCATTTTCTCTTTTCCGTGTTTCCTTTGTAACTGAATATATTTTCCTTTTTTTCAAGCAGAGAGTCTCAATATTCATCATGACTATACGTTGTAATGCGTTAGGGATGAAGAAGTCTTAATTTAGAAGAAGATTACCCAAATTTGCGTGGAAAACCATTTATTAAATATCACCCTCAGTACACCAAACCATACCCGCCTCGTTGGGGTAGTTAGCTAACGCGCTAGTTTCATGTTGAGCTAAACTGCCGAGGACGGGGAGATCGAGGTTCGAATCTCACTCGGGTGAATTAGGGGTGGTTTTTCCGCAATTGTTTTCCACTCTCCCTCCACGCAAATGCTGTTTCCCTTCCTATATATTCCACCTTCCCAATTCCTAGACCATTAGCGTAATTATTACTTAAGCTTACAGCCCAACGCGGTGCTAAGTATTATTATTACACCAGAGCAGGATTCAAACCCTGATCTTCCCATCATCAAAGGTCTAGTCTATTGTAAACAAAACATCTTAGACCATGCGACCACTAAAACTAGGTTTTCAGGTACTATTTGTGTCCCTGTGTAAATGTGGTATAAAACAAATAATCTTATGTTATGTTTGTATGTCTCGTTTGTGTGTTATGTATTTTTTAATAGGCCTATACAAAAAACATATTTTCTAACTTTGATTTTAGTTTATAGTTGTGAACTATTATATTAGTCAAGTATTTAAATTACATGATTTTTAGTTGTTTTTGGTTAGATTCCCTGACATTTTCCGGTTATTCCTGAATCTGTCAGGTTTTACCTACTTGTCATCATGATTATAGTCCTACCAGTGAGCATCAGATAATTATTCTTTTTAACACCAATTCTTACTACCCGTTCGGGTTATACGCCTATACAATAATTAAACTAATGGTTTAGGGATTATGAAGGTTTAATTGAGAGGAAGTGCACACGGATTTGCGTGGAAGGAGAGTGGAAAAACACCCTCAGTGCACCCTATCTCCCCGTCTTCGGCAGTCTAGTCTAACACGAGAGTAGCGCGTTAGACCACGCGGCCACCGAAGCAGGTATCATAATTTTTTGTTTAATTCCAAAGAGCCAGCTTAGCGAATCGCCACTTACCTTACTAAGGTAATGGAGAAGGGAAGAAANTGGAAGGGGGGGGAAAAGGGGGGTGGGGGGGGGGGGGGGGGGAGTCGTGTGCCAGATGATAAATATTAACAAAGATACTTGCGATGAACGAAACTACAAAGGTTCCAAAACATGACAAACCTTTTTAGTTCAAAAATTAGTCCAAATTCGAAGTGTCTAGTTCACCTCGAAAATTCAAAGAAATTTTGTAAATTGCTGCTATTCTAAAATTAACAAAAATGATATTTTCATTTCTAAGAATATGAGTTTACTTTTAAAATTATTGTCCAAGCTAAAGACTTATTTAGATAAAAAGGACAGTTTTTGACTGTTATAAAATCTACTAGTCGACCTCGGTGGTAGTGGCGTAAAGTACTCGCCTCAAGACCCAATGTTCAAACCCAACCGAGGTCTACGGATGCAATTCTGTAGCACAACTTCCTTCGGAGGGAAAGTAAAGCCATCGGTCCCTTGTCGATTGTGGACATGTAAAAGAACCCTGGAAGCTATGTTAAAATACCTTTCCCGGAGAAATTGGTGGGTCCTTTCACGCTCGCTCATCTCATAGGAATTCAGTGTAGAAGGCAACGGGGTCCACACACTTACTGAACTCCCCTATTACATGTGATTTCCACCAGATGGTGCAGGCACTAACCAGCCGGAGTGCCTAGTGCATGCCCAGCTCCGGATGGATAGAAACAACATCAAACCAACCTTCGGGATGTTGACTTAAGAAGAAAATAATCTACAAAGACCATTTTCATATATTCCTACGTCAAGTCATGTGATAGATATTATCAATAACGATTAAATTGCAATAGAAAGACGTTACGACATTTTAATTTAAAAAAAAACAGTGGTTCAACCAGATACGTGTAACTGTAAAATATGTCAATAGGAAAAGCTTTCAAAAATAACAAACAACAAAACACAACAAAAATAAGAAAAGAAGAGAGAGAGGAAGAAAGATTGAACACACAAACAAAACCCAACATAACACAAACTAGTAGAAGTACCTTGCCGACACTTAACTCACAGTAAGAAAAGGGAAAAAGTTTCAGGATCGTCTTCCTTCCTCCTCGCAGCCGCCGCTCATTTTCATCATGCATGACACATTTTGTTGTTTAAAGTGTAATTGATGGATTAATTCTCAGCGGGGCCGTGGTCCATCATCCCATCAACCCCCACCCTCCCATCTCCCTCTTGTTTAAAGTCAAATGGGGCTGCCTCCTCCTCCCTTCTACAAACTAGACGCCTTCAATTTAAAATGATGGAAGAGCAGGGATGAAGGCAGAACTCGTCAGGAGGTGAGAGAAAGCTTCAGTGGGGAGTACACTGCGTTGCAATAAAATATCCACACTTTACCAGCAATCATTTTCCCGCGGCGTCCCACTTTGCGTTTACCGCTAGACGCATACATATTAATTACGCTAATAGTGTGGGTATGAGGCGAAATATAGAGGATATGTATCCGCATTTGCGTGTAGGGATAGTAGGACTTAATATAACGGGCCCAGATTCAAACTCCAACCTCCCCATCACCGGCAAACCAGACTAAATGTGTTTCACTTTTAGACCGTGTGTCCACCGGTGCAGTTAGCATTAATTATTTTTTATTATAATCATCGCTGCATTTCAATAATACCCTGTTGGATTTTGCGCATATGTATTAGTTACATTAATGTATTATGGGGAGGGAGGAAGTGCAACCACATTTGCATGACATGAGATCCGAAAACAATTTAGAGGAAAAACACCCTCACTACACCAGACCGGGATTCGAGCCCCAATCTCCCTGTCATCGGAAGTAAAGTCTACCCTTACGCGAGTTTTACTCAAAAAAACAAACCTACCTTATTAATCACAATAAACACTCTTTATACAGTGTCTATTTATTTTAAACAAAAAATTTCAAATATTTTAAACAAACTTCAATTTTTCAAAAATGACTTATTTGTAAAATTGTACCCTAAAATTATTTTTAATTTATAAAAATAAAAATGTATCCATATTAATTATGAAAACTATTCCCAGATACCCATAAAACTATTCCCAGATACCCATAATGGATTCATAGCTACTTCAAGGCCGATTTTAAAACATTTCAAATTATCTATAATTATTCATAAGTAAGCTACTCTTAGATTAATTTATTTTAGAAAACTAAATATACACTTGTGTTGATAATATAAACTGATCCCCAGATACTAATTTAGAACAGAATTGTTGGAGCTATTTTCAAAATATTAAAATTTTGGAAAAATCAGTCATTATTAAGCTACAATAAGTTTTTTTTAGAAAAAACAAATAACACCCCCCCCCCCCC